>CM027122.1:23053473-23227845 GCA_015476505.1 Urochloa ruziziensis | reverse complement strand
ATCATCTTTGCTAGGTGCTTGTACTTCTTATCCTGCTTTGCATTCTCAGTTGCTTGAATCACGCAACATGATTAGTTCACTTGAAGCACAACTGAAATCTCCCATTGCAAATTCATGTTCTGCTTGTGATGTTGTTGCATTGAAGAATGTTGAGCTAGAGCAGTGTGTGAATCGCTTGCAAGATGAGAATGATGAGTTGCGACAGTGTTTGGGTTGGTTGTCGGGTCGCGAGCCTCAGCTCAAGATGTTGATTGCTGGTTTTAAGAGAGCTGATGGTCGTGGTCGTGGTTCTGAGAAGGTTGGTGAGACTAGTGGTGAGAGAGAGAACCTGAGAGTTCCACCACAAACATTCCCACAAACCCACCAAAAGCCATTCTCAAGAACACCTTCACACCCAAACCAAACCACCTGCTAAACAAGCTTGACACCACTCCAGATCCTCCCAAGTTTCCACCGAAGACAGATAACTTTCAGAGGAGAGTGACCTTTGTGAGGAGTGGGGTTTACCAACCGAGAGAGAGGGCACAGCCGAGAGAAACCCTAAAGCCAAAGCCAGTCCGCTTCCATTGTGAGCATTGTGGAAGGGATGGACACCTTGAGGAGTTCTGTTGGAGGAAGAAGAGGGAGGTGAGAAGAGAGAAGGAGGTGGGGAACAGGGACAGGTACTACTCTTCCCGTAGTGTGCCTGTGTCTCGTTCACCCTGGTCGAGAGGCGATGCCTTTGTGCGCACAGTTCCTGTGGTTGCCAGTCGTGGTGTTCCAGCTAGTCGTGAGTTTGCTAGGCGGCCTCAGTTTCGTGGTCAGTTTGGTTCAGGGAGGTTCGACCGTAGCTTTGAGGCTAGGAGAGAGTCTAGGCCATGTTTTCCCCCACGTGGTGCTAGAGGTCCGATGGTGAGAGACGAGAGGGTTTCACGTGGTAGAGTTGATTTTGCTAACCCCTCTTTTGAGCAGATGGCCCGACACTGGTTTGACTCGTTTTGTGCTAACCCCAGTGTCGAGTCATTCGCTCATTCTCGTTCTCGTTTCTGATTGTGCAGGTGGGAGGCTTGGAGAACTTTTGGTTGATGGATTCTGGCTGCTCGAGACACATGACAGGTAATGGGAAGTGGTTCTCCAGTCTCACCCCGGTGGTGTCCAGGCAGTACATCACTTTCGGGGATAAGGGTAGAGGTAGAGTGTTGTCTGAGCGTGCTATTCAGGTTAGTGACAATTTCATGTTGAAGCGGGTTGCTCTTGTCAAGAATCTTGGTTTCAATTTGCTCTCAGTTTCTCAGCTTCTTGATGAGGGTTATGAGGTTCGATTTAAGCGTGGTGATTCTAAAATTCTTGATTCTCGAGGTGACCTTGTGTGTATGATCATTCCCGAGGGACAGATTTTTCGTGCTGATTTTTCTCGATCTTTTGGTCCTTCACGGTGTTTGATCGCTGGTACTTCTTCTGAGCTTTGGAAGTGGCATAGGAGATTGGGTCATGTGAGCTTTGATCTACTCACACGCTTGAGTGCTCTTGACCTTATCCGAGGATTGCCCAAGCTCAAGTTCGAGAAAGATTTGGTTTGTGCACCTTGTAGGCATGGTAAAATGGTTGCTGCTTCCCACCCACCTTTGACAGATGTTATGACTGAGCGTCTAGGGGATGCGGCTTCCCGGTGTGATGAGAGATTGACAACGTGGTGTGGATTGACGTTTCCCTTGGCTCAAGTATTGCAGGTGTAGGATGCGGCTTGATTGCATTGGTGCAGGTGAAGAACATGCGCGAAAGGTCTTAGCCATGGCGGCCTCCGAGGAGCGGAGAGACAAGTAGGCTTGGTTCGAGGGACCCGGTTGCCGGATGGATCAAGTGCGGTTCACATGCTGGCAAGAACGAGCAAGGGGACGCGCATCCGGTGCGAGGTAGCGGCTCACAACCGAAGCTCGTACGCGGACGAGAAGTCGGCGCAAGGTAGCGGCTAACAACCGAAGTTTGCGCGCGGGGTTTGGTGATTCGGCCACAAAATCATCGGTGGACGGTTTCCCTTGGTTTGGGCCTCAAAACCAAGGACCGAGGACTCGACGAGGCGAGATTGGGCAGCTGGGCTGAGGTGACCAGCCAGGGGCGGTTTAACCGCCCCCCAGGGGCGGTTTAACCGCCTCCCCCTGGGCCGGCCCAAAACGGCGTCGAGGAGCTTCGATCCGGAGGACACGCGGCGTGACTGCAAGGCTTGCGTCGGAGGGAAGCTAGCTTGCAGTGGAAGGTGCCCGAGCCGGAAAATATCTGAGAACCAAATGTCAAATTTGCCCCTGAGGGGTATGTATCACTTAGGGGTAGTTTAGTCTTTAGAGCACCACCACTTGGACTACTAATAGCCCCTCCCAGGGCTGGTGGCTGCTATCTCTTTGGTTATGTCTCTAGTTATCTCTTTAGTTTTCCTTTGAACTAGTTTTCCCCTTCATCCCCTCCACCTAGAACTACTTCGAATCATTCCTAGTTTGTATAGGTGAATTCATGGTTATGTGATTGAGTTTGTGCTGCTCATCTTTGTGCCATGATTTGATTTCCCGAGCTCCCTTTTCTTTTTCTATTTTCGTGGGTATTTTCGGAGCTATTTTTGGAGGATTTTCGTTCTTCTCTTCCTAGGGCGTTTTCTCTCGGATTTCTTTGGAGGATTCACGTATGAGTGCCTTGTGCCTCTTTTGCTGGTGATCCTTTGCCCCCAAACGCCGGAAATCGCTCTGGATTTGAGATTTTCGGGATGAACTTGAGGTCATGGTGTTCTTCACGAGATCTGAGATTCCGGGAGTTGTACTGAGTTAGAGGCTGAGATCTTTTGGGAAAACACTCCACTGGAGGTCTAGATCATCTGACCAAAATCTAGCCTCAAGAGCTCAAGCGGTTTGGGAGATCCACTTTTGGTTTGACTTTTCCCGAGCTTCCCACGCCAGGGCGGTTTAACCGCCCCCTGACCCGGTTTAACCGCCCCCCCTGGGGTGTGTTGGATCGAGTCTTGTTTCGGGCCGTTTTGCGTTCGTTTCGATCGATTCGAGTTCCGCTGCGTATTTCTTGTTCCTAGGGTCAGTACCTTGATAGTGGCTACGTGATCTTGGCAAGACGCTCTCGGAGGTTTCGGAGTTGGTTTGGGAAATTAGCCGGATCGGTTGGGAAGAAATTTTATCGGCTCCCATTCACTCCCCCCTCTCTGGTCGCCGTTTCGGTCCTTCAACGCCCCAACATACCTAAGCTCCGCCATGGAAGGCTGGAGGAGGACGATGAGTTGAGGGAGGTGCAGAGATGGATGGGGGCCGGGTGAAGAGAAGAAGAAAATATGTAAAATTCAATTTTAGCGTATGCACATCCAAACATAAATTGGTATTTGCCAACTCATTTAATTCCATATGACAATATCATGTACATCCAAACAATGATTTTGATATTGGATCCAGTTCAATGCCTACTCTGGTTTGGTATTGAACTCAATTCAATACCAAGCTCTCCAATGTCTACACATCCAAACGGAGCCTAAAGGTGTTTTTCGTTTGTTGTTCCTATTTGGAAACTTTTTAGTCTTTGAGATGCACCTTGTGGCCAGTACATTCTAATAACTTATACAAACGAGCACAAGTAGAATTATACTATATATATTCTTATGAAAGCGTTTGAAAGACAAATCTTGCCAAAATTTTCATATAAACAATTTTGATAATTTGAGACATACTAATTAAATGTCAAATTTTAAAGGGTTTGATGTCATAGAATGATTCTAATCATGGACATGGTTACCATTAACAGCAGAAGGTGCGGTTGGTGCTGCTTCCATAGTTTAATTTGGAGGGTGAAAATCAAGCTTGGCAATCGAGAGTCCAAGCTGTAAAGTACTCCATCCGTTCTAAATTATAGACCGTTTTGACTTTTTTTATATTTTGTAGTTTTTCACTATACATCTAGATATATGCTATATCTAAATATGTACACTACTAATCCTAACTTTGGCCAGAGTTACCACAAGTTACCGACCGCCTGTTGGTAAACCTAACAATGGCCAACCGTTTTAGTATTGCCAGCAGTGTAGCTAATAATCACCTTTGGGTATTATACAAATGGCCAACAGTTATTTTAGTGCCTGGTAGTTTTGTAATCACTGTTGGCAAACTATTAAAATTCCCGGCAGTTCACCCATCACAGTCGGCAACATATAGAAGTGGCCGACGGGTCTAAGAATCACCGTCCGGGCAACACGTACAGATGGAAATTGGATAGGGACTATATTCGCTAACTGTAGTGTCTTACTAATTCGTCAGATTTTTCTTTCTTTTTGGAGTCTCCCACGTCGCGATTAAAGCGCCTATGACCGTAAGATCAGGTAACTATGTCACAACCATTCATGATTGGATGAACGAGTATATTAACCCTAGACGTCGAAGCTTTTCTCCATTCATCCCCCACCCATCTAGTTCTATCTCCGATAAAGATCGTAGCTGATTCTACTCGACGATTCATGATCATCGATCCATTCAATGTGTTCCATGAAAGGTTCGTGCAGCAGGTCCTGATGCGTTGCAACTCCTATGAATTCTGGAGCCCACCTACATCCACGAACACAGGAGCCTGTGGCCGCGCCGCCGCTTCAAGCCGTCGGCGGTTTGTTCTGTTGCCGCCCTTGCCGCGGCAAGCCCCATGCCGAGCAAAGTCGCAAGGGAGAAGGGACCGTCAAAAAGCTAGTAGATTGTGACTACCATCTATCACCAATTGACAACTATCCTAGGTCTTCTTGCCCCTGATGTGGCCGTCGTGAACTCATGATCCATACATACATCTAGGTATGTACAGGAATAGCCAAATGTTTTGGCCTGTACCATTCTAAACTAATCCATTCATTATGCATAGCCTGAATCGTTATTCCAAACTAATCCGTACTTAGAGCATCTCCAAGAGTCTCTCTAAAAATCACTCTCTAAATCATCATTTAAAGAGTCATTTGCATAAAAATCGTTTTCTATATCTTCATGTTTTCCAACAGCTTCTCTATATCTTGCATGCACTCTAGAGAGCTATTCTCTTTTCCATATTTTGCTAGCGAAAAATCCGGAATAGAGAGTGACTATATTTGAATAAGAGCATCTCCAAGAGTCTCTCTAAAAATCACTCTCTAAATCATCATTTAAAGAGTCATTTGCATAAAAATCGTTTTCTATATCCTCATGTTTTCCAACAGCTTCTCTATATCTTCTATATCTTGCATGCACTCTAGAGAGCTATTCTCTTTTCTATATTTTGCTAGCGAGAAATCCGGAATAGAGAGTGACTATGTTTGAATAACCAAATACAGAGGCTATTGGAAGGTACATTTTAATCAAAATCTTTAAAATTAGCAATCAAGAAGGATTTAGAGAGTCTCTTGGACTTGCTCTAACCAAACATAAAGGCTGTTAGAAGGTACCGTTTTAACCAAAATCTTTAAAACTATCAAATAGAAAGGATTTAGAGAGTCTTTTAGAATTGCTCTAATACATCTAAAAATTTCTAGATGTAGATTTGTTCTCTCAAGCTTTCTGACAAAGCGTGAAGATTGGAAAGAAGAAGACAAAAGATATTCACTTTTCTTTTAAACTAGTAGAACGGCACGTGTCGCAGGCACGTGTTTAAAAAAATTACTAATTTAGAGATGTACTCTACATGAACTTTTTAGATTAATCTAAAGCGTTTGATCATCATAAAATCTGACGGTATAGGCTCAAAGATAATATGTAGTCAACATGGACTCTTCAAATTAATCTAGAGCGTTCGATCATCATAAAATCCGACGGTGTAAGCTAATTTTGACGAAGGACGAATGACCCACCCGTCGGACTCATGTGTCTTTTGATGATTGACCGTTGAAAATCTTTCGCTCTTTATAATGTGAAATTCTTCGGTAGTCCGCGACTCTCCCTGAGGGATAATGTATGATTAATCTATGTAATTTTATTCTCTTTTCCAATGTAAAGAGCCTTTCAGTGAAGTATAAATGTATAATCATATTAATATGAGCAGCTAATTCATGTTTTAAACATTGGGCTACTACGAAATGAACGAAGAAAATACAATATAATGGAATTGGCTTGTCGCATATTTGTAGAAGTTTTCATGAAACAATGTCAGGACTCGGGAATAGAATTGATGGAATAAAATATTGTTTAATATAATCTATATCTACTATAGGAGATCCCCACTAAGGATTTCTCTACACTCTCCTGGAGCCACGTCATCACCTCCCACTAAGACACATCATCATCTTCCACTAAGATGCATTAACTCCTTCATGACAAAATTCTCAAGCCATTCTCTCTCAATAAAATGAATGTGTTTTCATGTATAATGTTGTTTGCAAAAAAATGTTGCGATGCAATCATTTTAGTGTTTCTACTTTCAAATTTCATTTTCAAATTTGTTTAAGAAATTTCCACAGCAACACGCAAAGTATCGCCTTAACTAAATAAGTGCAACCCACTAGAATCACCACATGTGAGAAAAATTTCTCAATAAGACTCCAAGTAATTAAAAGATTTATTTTCTCAATACACTCTCATGGAGCCACATCATCACCTCCCACTAAGACACATCATCATCTTTCACTAAGATGCATTAACTCCTTCATGACAAAATTCTCAAGCCATTCTCTCTCAATAAAATGAATGTGTTTTCATGTATAATGTTGTTTGCAAAAGAATGTTGCGATGCAATCACTTTAGTGTTTCTACTTTCAAATTTCATTTTCAAATTTGTTTAAGAAATTTCCGCAGCAACACGCAAAGTATCGCCTTAACTAAATAAGTGCAACCCACTAGAAGTCACCACATGTGAGAGAAATTTCTCAATAAGACTCCAAGTAATTGAAAGATTTATTTTCTCAATAATTTTAAATTCCATTTCATATATTACCATAATTGTATTGTACCAAGTATCCCTTAAATAAATAATTTAATATCGTGTCAAAAACAAAATTATTAAGCTTTTACTATTTTTTAATTAATATCATTCGGTAATAATCATTAAAAAGTATGACAAACATCCCGCAGCAACGCGCGGGGAATCACCTAGTAACTTATATAGGAGATCTCCACTAAGTATTTCTCTCAACCCTCATGAAGCCATATCATCACCTCCCACTAAGATACATTAATATCCAACTAAGATGCATTAATTTTATTTCTCACTTATGTGGTGCACATCATCTTGAATTCTGGGTTATTATATTTGTCCGACCAACTTTGTGCACATTTTCGATGAATATCTTATTTTGTTTCTTATCTATTCAAAAGTAACATAAAAGTTTATGATTTTTATTAAGCTCATATGAGTCTTCAGATAACTCTACAAGTGTATTATTTTATCAAGCTCATATGAATCTTCATATAACTCTACAAGTATATTATTTTTACGAGCAACTAATCAACCATAATAATTCATAGTTTATCAAAAAAAAACTTTTTCAAATCCTGCAGCAATGCGTTGGGAATCACCTAGTATTGAAATAAAATTGAATACGAAAAATAATTTAATCAAGAAAATGGCCATTTACCAACGGTAATCACTGGTCGGCAATTTGATTGATGACCGTAGCTTTAATAGTGTTGTTGATGAGGACATCTCAGGGCATGATTTGGCCAGGCGCACAACAGTGTAGGCGGCAGCCGTGGAGCACGGTTTGGCCAGACGCACGACAGTGTAGAGGGCAATCATGTCCAACAGGAGTACGAATTAGCCAGGCGCAGAACAGTGCAGGCGCACGACGGTGTAGGCGGCCCATGGGCTAGGCGCAGAACAGTGTAGGCACACGACGGTGTAGGCGGCAAAGCTGTGCACGTCCGAATTATCCCACATTGCTTAGCTTGGGAGGACTAATCCACCTTAAAAGGGAGAGCCACCCTTTCCCTATTGGACTAGTCTTTTGGACGATTGGGCCTTTCACCGAGAGGTGTGCTGGGCCGGACTCATTAGTTGTCAACATGTGGCCGATGGTAAACGGTCAGGCATTTACCTTGGCTAATGAAGTGGCCAACAGCCCCTCGGCAATTGGTCGAATCGCCGACAAAGAGTCCATGGTGGCCACTCGGCAATTGGTCGAATGGCCGACAAAAAGTCCATGGCGGGAACCTGCCGACGGTTTACAGTAGACCATTGTTATTTTTTTCGAGCGTATTAGGCAATGGCCGACAGTTTGTCAACCTTCGGCCATTGTTACGATTCTAGTAGTGATAGCAAAATTTATAAATCTAGAAAAACTAAAAGTGACATATGTAACTTAAAACGGATATTTTGACATGAGCGTGCAAATATTTAATCATGTTCGCATCCCAAGTAGAACTTCACTATGTGAACGACCTTGCAGTTGTAGTTTGTGATAACTTTATTCTGCTTGTATATTTGCTCTTTGATGTTCTTCTGGAGTTTCGGTCTATAAGTTCGGCCGGTGCTAGTATGCTTGAAAACGAGAGGCTTGCATGGACACATGTGCATGTTTCTAAAAGAAGACAAGTAGGAGCACTTGCATTCAGATGTCCATATCCTGACTTTTTGGATTTGTGTGTGAGCCCCCGAAGGAGCAAGGAAAGTGTGTGCCAATTGTCGTGGGGTCTCGAGACACCGACACATTTGGTGTTTCCTAACCAATTGGCAACATGGTGGGGCTCGTAGCTGATGGGTAATTCAAATATTTGTTTTTGCTAGATTCGTAAAAGGACGTTGCTACGGGCAAAATAAACATAATATGAAGTTACACATGATTGCTTCAAATTACCATTGCAGTTCCTTTGTCAACTAAACATCATCCACCACTACACATTGCTTAAAAGTTAAAAATGTTTATAGAACTAATAAGGCGAAATAGCCAATTTCGTCCCTAAACTATCGTCAAAAGCTCAATTTCATCCCTTAACTATAAAAACGTCCATTTACGTCCTCAAACTGTTGCGTCTAGCTCAATTTCGTCCTTGGTCCTACGTGGATCGCCACGCTGGCTCGCCTCGTCGTCGCCCTATCAGTTAATTTTGTGAATTTCCGTTTCTACCCTTGCCTTCTCTTTCCCCCGACCTCGTCCGCTCAAGCGCGCTCCATCAGCGGCCAGCAGCGGGCGCTACCTTCCCTTTCCCTGAGCATGCGGGAGCCAGTGCGAAGCGCGCTCCGGCCAGCGGCAGGCGTTGGCGGGATCCGTCGGCGGGCCAATGGCGCATATGAACGAGCGGACAGCGGCTGGGCGCGGTGGAATCCGGCGAGCCCGTGGGTGCGCTGGGCGCGAGCTGTTACCGGAGCGGACGTGAGCTGCTCCTCGCGCGCGTGAGCCGCCATAGCCGGTGATCGACTCGCCTCCGTGGGCTTCTTCTTCAGCACTCTACTTCAATTCGTGGTGCTGATGTCGAACGAAACAGAGCAGAGATGCTGGATGGGAGGGATGGTCGGAGCTGCGGCTTGCCTGCATCAATTCTGCATTGCACTGGATGGAGCTGCTGCTACTGTACTCCATCCGTACTGCAGCTTCATCGCAGCCGGCCAAGCACTTTCAGAATCTTGCTTCTGCCGCGGAGGCCGCCTCACGAAGCTCAACTAGCAACTGCTCCCCACCGGCCACCATCGCAGGCTCACAGAGCACCTCACGGGTGACTGGTGAGCTCGGTCAACGCTCGATCCAGGAGCTAGCCCGCCGCCTGTTGTCCGTCAATGTGTGCTTGTGGATAGGTGCGGTGAGTGGATAACAAATAGTATTGGCGTCCAACGGGCGCAGGCGACGAGAAGTGCCACCACCTCGCCGTGTGCAGCCACGACAGCTGATACGTCTCGTGAGGCCGTTGTGAGTGGGAGGAGCGCCGTGCTCGCGGGAGGACGGGAGGAGTTCCTCGCCGGCGAAGTCAAGCAGCACGGCCACAACGGAGATCGCCACGGCAGCCAAGACGCTGGCGAAGTCGAGCAGCGCGGCCACTGCAGAGATCGCCACGATAGCCAACGACGCCGGCAGCACCGCCGCAGAGCCTGCGAGCTCCTCCAGCGTGGCGAATCGGCGAAAGCTGGACGAGCCAGGCGGCGGAGGACGAGAATAGCGACAGTGGAAAGGCCGATGGGGAAAAACGAAAGAGACAAAGATAGGGAAGGGTAGAAATGGTAATTCATAAAATTAGCTGATAAAATTAGCTGACCGGACGATGACATGGCGAGCTCACGTGGCGGTCCACGTCGGACAAAGGACGATTTTGAGCCAACTGCTATAGTTTGAGGATGAAAATGGTCATTTTTGTAGTTCAGGGACGAAATTGAGCTTCCGAGGATACTTTAGGGATGAAAATGGCTATTCCGCCAACTAATAACACAAACTGGATTCAGAGTGTATCTCCAGACCCCACTTATGTAGGGAACTAGTGAGGCCTAAGAGCAACTCCAAAAGTTTGCTAAAAAAATCTTCCCCAGAACTATGTATTGGGGTTCTTTTAAAAAGTCTTTTCCCAAAAAAAAATTCAAACCACAACAGATTGCTAATAACCAGTCCCTAATACTACAAAACTGGCCACACCATTATAATAGTTGGGCTGATCACCTGGCCCACGCTTCACCTGGACGCTCACGCATCAATGTTGCCTTCACGGAGCACATTGCTCTCGCGCACAGCACCTGCCTCAGTGCCTCACGCAGTCGCCCAGGAAGGAGATTACGTCGCCGGGAATTTTTCACGCCGCCAGGAGCTAGGGAAAAGCGGTCGCTGCGATCTCCAACTTGCCCATGCCAGACAGGAGCAGGTTGCTGCCGTTGCGCAGCCGCTGCAGTCGCCGTCGCTGTTGCTGTCGCTGTGTAGCCGCCGCAGCCGCGCAGAGGATGAGCTTCTTGGCTCCCCCGAACTGGCGTGCGCAGCGGGGAAAAAATCACGGGAAAAGGACCCCCTCGCGCGGGGGGAGGAGGCTGCGGGGGATTGGGGGCAGAGCAGCGCTGCGGAAATATGCGTGGCGAGGTGGATTGGATTGGCGACCCTGAAAGTTTGGGGAAGGTTTATGCTGTTTGTTGGAGTCCGTTTTTTCTCTTTTTCTCCCCAAAATACGGGGTGGGATACGCATCCTTTTGGAGTTGCTCTAAAGAAACATTTCCTAGCGCCTCTCCTCCGGATGCAGACCACCTGCATGACAATGGCCAGTGCAAAGCCCACCCCAAAGCCTGAACCAACAAAGATACACATCACGATTACTTCGAACCTGCGATCAGCATACGCTCCATCAGGCACCTGCCCTGGCGGCGGTGCCTTGCTGGTGCCTGGTGGACGACGGGCGCGTCAGATTGCACCGCACGGGAAGCGGGCATCCATACAGCCCTGGGTTGCCCTGGAATGAGCTGCTGGGGAATGTCGAGAACTGGGTACCCGACGGTATGCTCCCGCTGAGGTCGTTGTAGGAGAGGTTGAGCCACTCGAGGGACGTCAAGGAGGCCAGCGTCTGAGGGATCTCCCCTGTGAGATGGTTCCACGAGAGGTCGATCGACTCGACCTGAGATAGACAGCCCAGCACTGCTGGGATTTCCCCTATGAAGGCGTTGTGCGACAGGTTGAGCACGTTTAGGGACGTCAGGTTACCAATCGTCCTAGGAATGTAGTCCCTGAACCTGTTGTTTGATAGGTCAATCACTACCAGATCGGTGAATATTTTAGGCACCCTCATGTACTGTTGTTTCATGGCGACCTCAACGGCCACCTGATAAGGCCAGTCTCAGTGGGAGTTTCATCAGCATTAAATAGACTGACATGTCTGCATTTTTGATGATGTGGCAGTGTATTAATGAAGAGAGATGTGAAATGAGTTTCATCCTCATGAAACTCTCTCTACACGGTACTCTAGACAGCTTGTGTCTTGCATGTTGTCTTGAGAACAACACGAGATGAAACTTTGCATTGAGGGAGGGTGTTTCATCATAGTTTCAAACTTCTCTTAGATGATGTGTCACTCTAGATAAGTGTGTCGATGAAACCCCCACTGAGACTGGCCTAAGATGATCCCCAATCTTCAGGGACCTCAACTGCCACTTTATATGATGATCCTCCAGCTTCATCATCCAATGGGCTCCGGACCATGGACTTGAAATTGTTGAAGAGTTCAAAGGGTAGGACTCCCGTGAAGCGGTTTCCAGCAAGGTCGATGATTTTGAGACTGGAGAAATAGCCGGCGGTCAAGTTGTTCTTGTTAAGGGAGATTCTTACGCGGCCGTAGAATTGGTTGGATCTCAGGACAAGTAACCGAAGCTCCGAAAGGTTCCCAAGCCATGTCGGGAAAAAATCCTCAAAGTTGTTCCCACCAATATCAAGGTCTTGCAACTCTTTGCAGTTTGCAAGCGACCTTGGCAGACGCCCTTTGATCTGATTTCCGTGCAGGTCTATAAGCTTCAGCTGGCATGACTTGTCCATCTCATCTGGCCATGTTCCGCTTAAGCGATTGCCCCTCAAATTCAGTACATTCAGGTCGTTGCAGCCTTTAAGCAGATAAGGCGGGACCAACCCGCTGAAGTTGTTACTGGATAGGTCAAGAATCTGTACACCATAGCCATAATTCGAATAACACTCCATGTATGGGAGAGGCCCACTCAAGTCATTGTTCGCCAGTTTCGCTGAAGTTGTTACTCAACATTTTTAACTCAAGTCATTGTTCGCCAGTTTGATAGTATTAAAATGGCCTTGTGATAATTCTCCTATGAAATAATTAATCTAGATATGCAAAGGCAGATAAGTTAATATAATTTTCCAAGGGATGCTTACGGAGTTATTAGCATAATCAGTCATTTTGTAACTTGTCTTTAGAAGTTCTAGTTCATCAACCCGTGTTAATGCACAGACTTTTGAGAGCCCTAATAAGTACTAAAAATCCATGAAACAAATTAGTGTAATAGTGAATAATATTTTTTTTTACATTGTACGACTCTCCAAATATATTTCTGATCTTTGTGAGAATTTTATGGACTTCAATTAGAAACGGTAAGATTTGGCAACAGACTATAGACAACAATATTTATCTCTTTTTTTTTTGTGGCCATCCCTTGCTCCATGCGGCAATTACAAACAGAAGTGAACATAAAAAATTTTAAAGGCAAATGGTTCAGCAAAAAGTTTGGAGAAATGTGAGACTAACCCGTGAGATTGTTGCTGGATAGAGAGATGATTTCCAGTCGCGTTAAGCCTGTAAGAGAGGGAACCGGTCCAGACAAACCTGAATCATCACAATTCAATAGAGTCAAATAAGTCAAATTGTTAAGTGCCCAAGGAAGGCACCCTGAGAAGGTGTTCCCATCGAGGAATAATTCCATCAAGGATGAGAGATTCCCAATGGAGTTGGGGATTCCACCAACGAGGTTCATTCCCCGAAGATCTAAAACCTTGAGATATTTTAGTTGAGTGATCCCCAAAGGGAATGTTTGGAATTCGAATGAGTTTCCACTAAGGACAAGAGTTTCTAGCATAGAAAAATTAGAGAAGAGATCGGGGACCGGACCAGTCAAATAATTTCCGCCTAGATCAATCGTCTTTAGGGAATGAAGACTTGATAGGGTGGGTGTGATTGTACCGGAGAGGTTGCATAAGCTTAAGCTAAGGAATTGAAGCTGTGTCAGCCTCTGGAAACCAGACGCTGGAAGGTGGGAGCCGCAGAACTGGTTACCCTCCAGGTTGAGGTATTTGAGGGAGGTGAGGTCGAAGAGGGCAGGGTGAAAACCGCTGATCTCGATGTTTAGTGAGGAGAGATCAAGTGCAACAACTCTCCCTGTAACGGGATCGCAGCCAATTCCCTCCCAGTGGCAGCAGTCGGTGCCTGCTCTCCAAGAAGACAATACCGTGGACGCCCCCTCGCTGTCGGCGTCGCAGCTCGAGGGAGCGAAAGAGAATGTCCCCTTCAGCCCAAGGAGCGCCGCGGCATGCTGCCGGCGGCATGGTGTCCTGGTGCCGCCGCCGAGCCTGCTGCCATTTGAGGATACTAGTGTATGGGAAGAGTGCGCCAGTTGGATTTCTACAAGCAGGACAGCTAGTAGCAACCATGAGGTGTGATGGGTTTTGCTGCAAGCCATTTCTGCCCGCTTTATTTGCCTAAAGCTCAAGTATTGGCTGCGTACATTTCCGAATGCAGACGAGGCTGAGATATAATGCTATCTTGAAGAGAGCTCGGGAAATTAGAGAGGGCCGTATGGAAGAAGGAAGATGAAATGAACACACCTTCCTATCGTATAAGTAGATGTCTCATCACAAAGCTTGTCCAAGAGACGCAGGCACGACAGGAGGGGATGGATGGCAATAATGGAATCGATCCGTCATGACTTCCTTTGTTGACTGAGTCCAGTCCATGTCATGGACTATTTACGCGGCACAAGATAGCAAAGCACAAATCCTGCGGTTGCCTATTTTCCGGTTGCACAAATGAGTTGCCTGCCTCTCAATCTCTGACCCGCGTCTTGGGCAAAGCATTAATTCTTGTTGGACTTTTGCATTTGTGGAGCCCAACTAGTGTACAGTTTACTTGACTTCAAAGCTCGGTTAACTGTGCTATGCTTATTCTTTTTTTCGAATTATACATTACAACGTAGACACTTGTGGCGCACATACCCTCACCCCTAATGAATGCGCTCACGCAAACCTTACCTCTATGAGCATTTTCGAAGACTGGTCCTTGATATTGGCAAAGTCACCATAGACGCACTCTTTCGCATGTTATGCTCATTCATGCACTGCTGTGCAATTTGTAAACCATCCCATGGATGAAGAGGAAGGTGTGGTTGTTTCAAGGACAAGGAGGGAATAAGGATGATGGATGTTGTGACATCTCATGGCTTAATAGGATATAGGATTGATAGAATACTCATACCCATAGCTTAATAGGATATAGGATTGATACAATACTCAAATCAACAAATAATAACTTCTTTTCTGGAAGCTCAGCTCTAAAGAACTCTGGGTTAAACGTGCTTGACCCGAAGCAATTTAGGGATGGGTGACCGACCGGGAAGCCCTTCACGGATGTACACAAGTGAGGACAAAGTGCGCAAAAAAGACGTATGTCGGTCTGTGAGACAATTCTAGAGGTCCTAGAGAGCTGCCAGGTGTAAGCGGCCCCGACCCCAAGGTGGGCAAAACATTACGAACGAGTGGGGTCGCAGTTGCGCAAGCATGGTGCACATGACTGGTGTGGGCCCAGAGTGGTCACATAGGTAGTGGGCACACGGATGTGGCCAAGAGAGAATGTTTCTGTACTAGGGTTGACCAACAAGGACATCGGTCTTCTAAAGCGGTGAGTATGTGACATCTCAGTGCTTAATAGAATTGGTAGAGTACTCATACAACAAGTTGCAACTTTTTTTCCTGAAAGCTTATCACAAAGAACTCCGGGGTTAAGCGTGTTTGGCCCAAGGCAATTTAGGGGGTGACCGACGGGAAAGTACTTTTTGGATGCGTACGAGTGAGGACAAGATATGCAGAAAAGACGTGTGTTGATCCGTAAAAAAAAGTTCTAGAGGTCCTAAAGACCTTCATGCCCGACTATTGCGGATCAACACACGTCTGGTGGGCGGGACTTTACCTATCGGATGGTGAAAGTATTGGTAGTCGCTGCCTGACATGTAGTTGCCGCTATTGCCGCAGAGTTGCTAAGGTGTGTTTGGTAAGAGTTGCACATATATCCTGCGGTTCTACCTTCACTAGCACCTCTGCGGTTCCTTCTAAAAACAATGAATAGACAAAATATGTTCATGAATTTTAACGTTTTTCCAGATGCCACAATGCTAATATTGTCAGACTACAATAAAGTACTTATGCACAGATTTTCAAGGGTCAAAAGTCGGAACTTGAGCGGAAACACCCCATGTTGCTTGGTACAGTGCACGCTGCGTAATACTCCTGTAAGGATCTTCCTCCCTCTTCTTCTTTAGGTAAGCAATTGTGTTCTCCACCTCCGATTTGATGTGCATATATACTTTGTTTGCGCTCTTCCTATCCTTGAGGATATTCTTCATCCCTTTCAATTCTATTGGTTTCCCGAATAGGTAATATAACCGACCTGGCACTTTAGGGAGCACCGCAGGCAAGTGGAAGACCTGATTCCCATCATCTCCTTTTACAGTATCCCTGAAACAAAGTGTGCACAGCATAGCTGACAAAGAGTTAAATGGAACAAATACTTGTGTGACGTGATGACTTCATTACGTACTGATAGTCGAAATCTGACCTTATTCTGGAAAAATTTTGGTTCACGGAATCTATCAGGTTGTGGAGATAGGGGATGCTCCTTTGCTCATTGTAATCCAAAAATAACTACATAACAAACAAGGAGTATATGCATTCTCTGTTACAAAAAGAATGACCAAGATGACATTTATTCAGATTACGAAAAATAAAGTTTATCTCATGTCCCTTAGGCCATTCTTTTATTCATAATAAAGGACATTTGCATACAATGGCAAACATAGTACATCACAGTAATTGGAAAATAGCAAGCGTGTTGCTTCAAATGTTTTTTGTGTAAAATAGAAAGATGGCAGTACCTCTAGAAAGTCATCTTCTCCTACACAACCAAATGGTATGACAGTCGCACCTAACGATGCTGCCATTCTTACAAATTCAGCTTCATCTGGCCAAAACAATTTGTATTCTTCACCCTGAAATTTTTACCCTAAGTAGTTAGAATCATGCATTCATCATTCATGAGGGAGCACACTATTGGATTGGAATGATTCCTGATAGTGTAAAATTCAACTGCAGATGATTGGAACTAAATTGTGAACAAAACCTTTTTTCTTTTATTCTTTCTCATAGTTGTACCTCACAACCAGAATTATCATAGCCTGCATTTGTTAGTCTTAGCAAGTATTACATTTCTTTCCATAAGGCATGCAAAGATCCAAACTTCATAATTTTCAACCAACAATTAGCTTTACAAGATTTGAATTTTGTTATACAAAAGTGTATCATTATATTGCTAATTGAGAATACTATCTTGTGATTACAATTTTTTTCCTACAAGCATTGTAGTTTAAGACAGACCATGGTTCAAAGCGTAATTTTGAAGATCGTGCCAAGTCAAACCACACCTTATACTTTGCAATGGAGGGAATAATTGATGACTGTGTTGGCCGTATCATCTAACAAAAGAGAGCATAGCTGTTGGACAAAAGAAGAATTATCTTTTGTGGTAAAAGACTCTCAGCCACATTCTGTCACATTTTTATACATCGTGACACATCTCAAGCAGACAAAAAAAATGCTCAGTTCAAGCTCACCTTTCTATGTAGAGCTTCCCGAATACCACCAGGGAAGAGGAGAACAAATTCATTTCTCTCAAGCAACCTATACATATTAAAAGGACTGACAGGTACTCCACCATACAAGGATATGTTAGTAAAAAAAGATAACTCCTGAGATGAACTTGCAAAGTTTTCCCAATAGAATACTGGATGAGCCATGACTCGAACTACCCTTCTCTTCTCTCTCAAGAACTCTTCACATATTGGAGCAAGATCGATTGCCAATAGTGAATGATAACTTACAAACAGGATGGGGCCCTTTTCTGGAACACCGACAAGGCCACGAACAATTCTACCATTTGTCAGAGTGGACAGCATAACCGGGCTCAGTAGGCGAAGATATGGCCTGCAGAATCTCAGCTATGTAGTGGTTAATACTAGGTGAATGGTGTGTTAAAGTAGATTGGATATTTCAGTATTTTAGTACATACTTGAAATCTTCATCAAATGTTTTCTTGAATTCACTCAATGTCGGTGGGAGGTAATCAGTCACAAAATCCAATTTCCTACAGCGTCGGTACATGTTGGCTCTTTTAATAACAGTTAAAAGATTTATATTGTCATCCTGCACAACACAGTAGAGCTGTCAGAATTCTGCTAATTGACCATTTAGATTAAAACCAGAGCAATGCGAACAAAGCTTGGCATAATGTAAGGACATGTTAAATACTAAACATTTGAGGAATGCCAAGGATGATAGTATGCACCAGGATTAGTCTATCCGTGAAGCTCCTGAAGTATCGAACTTTGCAGTTTTCCATGGTCTTGAGTCTGTCTGCTACATCTCCGTTTGGCAGTAGGTTGTCCCTGGCACCAAATCCAAATATGTTTGTTAATTACACAGTGCACCACCTAGTTTCTTCTGTTTTATGTCTGCGAGAAGTTATGGCCAGTAAGGAAATCTCTTTAGAATAAGACAGCAGACGGCACAGGCATGTGCCCCACCGATCTACTGCAATGGTAATAGAACAATGCATGAGCCTGGAGACCATTGTGCCGATGTGTGAGCCACACTGCAAAGATTTGTAAAACCTTTTGCTTCAACACTTTCTTGGAACTTTTTTTTTTTTTGCGAGGGACACTTTCTTGGAACTGTATTGATACATTAAATGGTGTTTTAAATCCCCCCTCAAACTATCTGATCCTTCAAATTTTTGTTTTATTGAAAAGTCAAATTTCAACCTCCATTCAATTCTTCCACAAATTCTTTATTCAATTCCAGAAATGCGCTGAAAGACTTCGCAAAGTATTTGCATCATAAAGGTTGTATCAAATTCTTCTCAAATTTGATATTTGTCTTTCAAGGTATAACTTGTGTTTCAGTTGTTAAACTCTAAAAACATAGTACCTCTTAGTTTTTAAACTTATTTCAAAATATAGCTCAAACTAGTCCGGTACTTTGAAAAACAACCTTAAGCTTTCAAATTACAGTAACTATTCAGCGGAGTGAAAAAAAAACACCTCAAAAAAGTGGCATGGAGTCAGACAGGGTTTATTTGTGATCTTACAGATAAAGCCAGATGTAAGATTCAGCCCAGAACTCACCAGTGAGACAGTGATAATGAGTAAATGGGTTGTGGTTTCAGCTAAAGTGGAGGAACACAACTTGTGACAAGAACAAATTTGCTTCCAACACAGGATGAAAATTGGAGGAAGCAAAGTGAAATGTTGAATAGGAACCTAAATTGCATGTTATGATTTGCGTAATAAGCTACCTGGCAAGGAGGAGGATTTGAGCCTGTACTTCATGAAGACGAGAGCTGGCATAGGATGCACCTAATTTCTGAAGCTTGAGCCTCCACATAATTGTATCCCATTTTATTGTGTGTCCTAATTCCTGAGAGAAAGGTCTAGTGAAGTCACAAAGAACAATATGCTAGTTTATTCCAACAAAGGGATTAATTTTCCTGCAAAATATGGGATAAATAGCATAAGTACTCGGTCGACTCAATTTAACTTTGTATAGCCCTTCTGTGAAGTTCTCTCTTTTAGAGTATCTTTTGATACCCCTTTTGTTGCTTCTTGTACAGTTTTCCATCCTTTTAATTTATATTTACCACTGTACAGTTTCAAAAAGATAGAGTAAAGATATGCTATGAGCTAGAAACTAAGAAATGTCCACACAATATTTATAGCATGCATATGTAACCTAGATCCTTCTCTTGAACGGAAAAGTATAACTTTTATGTGACATGAAATTTTAGTTTAAAACTGCATGCTTTAGGCTTATATGTGCAAACGTCAGTAGAGCAAGACAAATTATATCCAAATGCCTTGGAACTAAATTTATTGAGACTGAAGTATACTAATACAAAGCTTCCACATATAAGAGTGTCATATAAGAAAAAAACAAACAAACATGAAGGCAGAAGTAAGTAATCATAACGTACTGCAACTAATGGTTGCACTGAAGTGAGATTGCCTGAAAGAAATCCCAGAGCTTCTTGAGGAATACTGCCTACTTGACCAAACAAACAACATATAGGATGATCAAAGTAATCAAGGTGGAAATACAACAGAGACATATCCGTACTATTAACAAAAACCCAGAGTATGGACAACATACTAAAGAAGGAAATATGCTAACTGAAGAATTAATTATCTATATCATTGTCAAATTTGTTGTAGGACATCACAAGAGGGACATTTGCAAGTCCTAGATTGACGATTTTGTAGTTAGAAATTACAAAACTGTGCATGTTCTGTTTCAAGAACACATAACACCTATAAAGGCATTATCATTTGCGACCTACGACGGAAAATGGCAATAAAGTTGTCCTGATGCATTTCTCTCTTTTTTGTGTTATTATGTAATTGGTTCTCCCATAAATGGTTTACATGTCCCAAGAGATGGCAGAATGTGATGTTATTTACATAGCAAGCATTGAGGACAGAATGTACATTTTTCTCAGGATATGGCATAATTATTTTATAAATTATTCTCCAAAACCAAAAGTACCGGAGAGGATGTTCCTAATGTATTAATGAAATATACCTCCAGATATAGCAAGGTACGGAATGGGAAGTTGAAGGATAGTTGGTACAATTTGCAAAAGGGGTAATAATATTGGCTGCAATGAGGTTTCAGCACATGATATTCCTGAAAAACAAGGAAATTACATTATGTATATTGCTCCATGAGATGTGGACACAAATTAAACAAGTTACAAGAAATTTTGGCATGCCTGGATCTACTAGTACAAGAACCAAGTCAACTTCAGGGTTGCGAGCAGCCAGTGAAATCGCTAGGCAACCACCAAATGAATCTCCAACAATATATATGGGTCTATTTGGTTTCAGAGAATGCTCATATTTGACACATTGTTCCACAAATTGTAATAGCCCTGTATGCACTTAACTTCTGTTAGTACGGAGTGAATGTAGAAAATCAAAGTTGCTGCTTGTACATATTCATGATATGCCATATCATTTCATAAAAGTATTCCCAGTTTCACTTGGCATATATTAACAATAATATGAATTTTATGGACAGTATATTTTTAATGGTTTAGCGTATATCAAGACCATTAAAACAAACAACTAACAGTATATATAAATAATAAATAATCTGTTTGTGTACCTTCAAAGGATGTGCGATCATTTACTGGTATATGCAAGCAACGAACTTCAAAGACCCTATGACACAGATACAAATTCAGATGTCACACTACTTAAGATTGTAGAGTTTATATGTGCAAGTAATATCATGGTGTGTTGTAATACTGCTTTTACAATGGGACAAATTATGAATTTCACTTACAGCTAATCCACGTTAACAAGAGTGAGATAGGAAAGCAGAAGTCATTTATCTACTGGCATGTGTTGGTTTATAAGGTAAGGCATGAATTTCTGTCACTAGAGCCTAGAGTAGAAAAGGTAGCAATGCCATATATTTTGGCAGCAGCGTAGTCATTTAGCTTTCCATAGCCTTAGAAAGAACAACTAAGAAAGCATCATGCCGTTCTATATCTGAATACCACAATATGTGATGCATTGACAGTGACCACATAAGAAGATAGACAAGATGCTCAGCTAATTTAGTGGGTGTGTGTGTGAGTGTGGGTGTGTTGTAAGGGTTCTTGTCCCTGTTTTCTTCTTAATATAATGATACACAGCTCTCCTGCGTGTTTGAGGGAAAAAAAGTGTAAGTGCTTTATCATAAACTGGCTAGGGTCACCTAACTAATTAGTATTCCCTAGAAAAGGTTTTACGATATAATAGCACTGGCATATTAGTTGTGAAATAAGATCCATGGCTGTGATTGGGGAGCTGTGCAAAACGGGAAATCAGGGAATTGGGAGGGTAAACAGGTGCTGGAACCGGACATTTGAGATAGGACACGCCAGCACCCAATCTCAAGGCCCGGGGTTAGATGAGGAACTCTCCTGATAATACTTACTTGATTCCTTTAATTGATACATCTCCTCTTTTCATATAAAGAGACTTACTTAACCGCTAAGCAAGATATCTCTGATTCTATCTTAACTCTAACCCCAACGGAAGCCCAATAGGCCTAGCTATTAGATGTGTATAGCCCAGTTGTATACTTGCCTAGTATATGTGATTGTATTCCTTGTATACTAAGCCATATTGGCTATATATATGAGAGGCCAACACCCCCCCCCCCCCCCTCCTCCTCTTCCCCGCCCCTATTGGGTGTGTGGTATTGCCCCCAATTCTCATTCTGTACAGTAGCATCGGCCCAGCTGACCGCCCATGACAGGGTATTGTTAAAAACTGAAATTAGCTCAGAAAATAACATAAGATCAATATAAATGTAACTTAAATATAAGAAATTACTCACTTGCCCAATGACTGATGGTGCAAAATGAGCTCCATTCCAACACCATCAGTTCCTGCAATTTAGAAACCAATCACAAGACATGTTCAGGCAAGGGAAAACGGTCAAATACAGATTATTAGTCATTGACTCTAAACAAATATTGCAACTTATCGTCTTGCATTGTATGCTAAACAAAAGTGAGGAGAACTTTTGTTTATCATATAAAACATTTTCCCTTTGTCCTCTTTTTATGGGAGCAACTGGGATGTATTGTGTGAACATGGAAAGTGTAGTATTAAGTAACTAATTATTGCAACACTATGTTTCAGTATAACACTACCCTGAATCTTCTTTCAGTAATTTGAACATTAAGAAAAACAGGAGACTCAGAATGAACCACCACGGCAAGAATCAAAAATCATCTTGAAGAAAAAAATACCAGGCAAGAACAGTAGTAATGGTGCATTCTCCACCATGGGCTGTCCGCACTCCACAGGGCAGAACCACCGTGGTGGACCGCCATCATTTCTCAGCATAGCTCTCACTGTAGTGAAGTACTCTTTCAATGTCACACTCCCAAAACCATCATCATAGAGAACATCCAAATATCTCACTTCCTTCATGGTCTTCTCGAGGACATTCTCACCACCTGTTACTGCTGCGCCTTTTGCTCGAAGGCTGGATCGTGTCTGCCATCCAAGACGAAGACCAGGCAATTTTACACCAAAAGGAGCAAGAGTGCACAGAGAAATGGACATGGTTGGAAGGTGGAAGGAGTTGTTTTGCTCTATCAACTGAGTTGTAGAAATGGTGCCAAGCAGGCAGCAGTGTTAAGGGGACGAACTCTGTGGTAGCTCAGCAGCTGGCCCCTCTGGGTGCTCTGAAAACGGCCGCAAGGTAGGTAACTTTAGGAAGCAACTGGGAAAAAAAAGAGGTTCTGTTTTTGTTAAAAATTGCATGGGGGGTAGAGAGTAAAGATCAAGAAACAAGATAAACAAAATTAAAAAGGGGAAATTAAGGGGAGATTCTTATCAAAGAATTTTACAGTGATTTGCTAATTTATGCATGCAGCTAGACATAACATATTAATTAATGCTTCTCTAAATAAAAACTGTAGTGTCACCACCAGTTTGGAACTCATCACTTATAACTAAGCTGGGTAAACACCCTACATCGATGGTGTGAATTTCTCATACATATCCATAAGAGTTTATTTGTGCTATTCAAATATGGACATTCGCAGAGAAAGAAATGCGTGTCAAGAAATTCCTGACCCCAACATGTGGTGATGGAATAAAAGCGATTATCTTGAAAGCATGGTAGCCACGTGAAATAAAGTTAGGAAAAAAAACATTCATGAGAGCATGACAAGTGGACTTCCTGCGGGCTGTCTGCATCACTTACCCAAGCACAATCACTACTGTACAACCACCAGTTCCGTAGTTCAATTGTTTTTTTGGACTCTCAGTAGACAATTGACAGCTACTTCAGGCATATTTGGTAGCATGAATGTTGCCTGGTCAAGGTGCAGCATCTTTTGTTGTGCTCATCTTTGGAAGATTGCACAAGTTAAACAGGCTTTACTCAGATTTAACATAGTTGGAATTTCACGCACTCTGAACTGTGGTGAAAGCTACTGTACTGTACACGAACCGAAACGCCGTGACGATATCTATGTAGCTATCAATTCATATACTTGGATTAGAAAGGAAGGAAAGGAATTGATCTAACATGGATGCAGAGGATGGTCTCGACGCCCTCTATGTGTTGCGGAATAGGAGCGGAAGGTCGTCGCAGATTCCGGCAGGTGCTCCTCCTGCTGGCGGCCTCGCAGAGGAAGTGAAGTTCCGCCTCGTGCACGCCACACCCCGCTCCGTTCCCATGTCCAGCGGAGGGGTGGCGGCTCTGCTCGTTCTCCGGCGCCCAGACGGCGGTGGGCGAGGTTCCACAGCTACGTCAGAGTCAGAGAGGGCGAACCAGCGAAGGCCGAAGAAAGGGAGGACCGGAGTGGAAAGGAGAGTTTGCAGAGAGGGCCGGCCCTGGCCCAAAGCGAAAGGGTCGAGGCCTGAAGCCCACAAAAACTGGGTCCCGGACCACCATGTGTGTGCCGTCGTGTTTGTATGTGTAAGGATAGAATAGTCTAAAAATTGTAACTTTTTTTAATGATAAAAGTCTAATGAGATAGTCCAAGCAGAAGTTTCTTGATTGAGGTTGGACGCTTCTAACTTTTTCTTCACTTTCTACTAGTTTCTTGATTGAGGTTGGGCCTTACAGTAGTACCTTGAAAAAGGCCTTTTGTTAAATATCACACCTTATGTCATTTTAAATTTAAACACACGTAAACAATATCCCGGTTAACAAATAGGAAAATTGACGTAACTAGACATTCAGGGATCAAATGCCGGCACTTCACAGGTTGGTCCCCGGGCAGCTTGGTACAACATTCTCGGGATGAGGCTCCTGTACTTGTCCTCCACCCTCTTCTCCAACAAGTTTGAGATGATACGTTCGACCTCCGATTTTACGTGCATGTAGAGATCATTCGCAGCCTGCTTATCAGTCAGGATGTCCTGCTTGTCCTTCGTAGGAATCGGCTTCCCGAACTGGTAGTAAAACCGGCCTGGAATTTTCATATACAGACCCGGAAAGAAGACCTCGTGATCAACGTCCTCCCTGCATGAGCAGCATTTCAGGAGCCATCAGTGTAAGGAGTTGACAGATACTCGGATCTCGAAACCCAAAGAAGAAGCAATTTGCCAGTGGACACCTTAGCTTCAGATGGTCGCTATACGCTTCCATCATTTCCTTGCCAAATGGTGCATTCCTGATATCTTCGAAGGTGCAAAGCAGCTGCAGAACATTGTTTTTCAGATATGCATGTTAGTTATGGATCTTAGAAATATGCTTTAATTAGTTGAAAAAAAAACAGCAGGAAATATCCAGAGCATACTTCTAGCAGATCATCCTCTCCGACGACTCCAAAAGGCACAATTGTGGCGTTGAACTGTGCTGCCAGCCTGACAAATTCGGCCTGAGATGGCCAGAACAGCCTGTGCTCTTCGCCCTGCAAAAGCATTTCATACGAATCAGCTGAACACATTTCAGTAATCAATCAAGTACTCAAAATTGAAGTTTGAAATGTTGCAGACATGATCTCCGCTCTACTCAATGCATGCGAAGCAGAAAGACCAACAAATTAGTAGAACCTTGCAATGGAGCGCCTCCCGGTGGCCGCCGGGGTAGAGGAGCACGAACTCGCCGGCGGCCAGCAGCTCGTAGATGGACTTGTACATCATGGGCACGCCGCCCCACAGGTTGAGGAAGTCGAAGAAGTCATGGCCCTCCGACCACGCCCTCTTCTTGTCTGGGAACAGCAGCGGGTGCGCGATGCCGCGCACGACCACCCCCTTCAGCCGCAGGAACTCCGCCGCGAGCGAGATCAGCTCGATCCCCAGAAGCATGTGGTTGCCGACGAGCAGCACCGGGCCGTCCTGGGGCACTCCGGCCAGACCCCTCACCACCGTGCCGTCTTCCAAAGTGGAGTACATTGCTGGGCAGGTCCTGAATCTGAGATCACTGCAAATTCATCGCGAAAGATTTCGTGTCATTCGTTTGGTAACAGTAGAATTGTAGACTTTGTTCAGGGTTCGGTTAACGTGAAGCATTTAGCAGGCGTTCATTCTGGTTACCGGGTAGCTTTGTCTACTTCCTTGAGCTCAGTTGCAGATGGAGGGATGTAGTCGAAAACCCGGTGGTACCGCATCGAATGGCGGTAGAGATCGGTGCACTTGATGATGGATGCAACATGAACGCCATACTCCTGAAATGCATGTTGAATTATATCCCCCGGATCTGTTGATGAGTATCTCCTCTTCTTGCAGTTGGAAATTTTATACTGTATAATAATCTGACTTCTTGTCACATATAAACCTCACCAACAATAAGCTGTGCCCATGCTTGTCGAAAAAGTAGATTGTGCATTTTGGTAACAGCTTCTGTAGTCTGTCAGCTTCAGCTTTGCTTGGAAGTAACTTGTCACCACAGCTGGTGGCAGAAAGCATACAAACTAAGAGTTAATGTCCAATGATGCAATGGAACTTCTCAAGTGATAAAATTCAGTGAAATTGGAAGCAGTTAACTGAATTGGTTAAAGAAGCTGATAAACCTGGCAAGCAGTAGCACTTCTGCTTGAACTGATTGTAAGCGATAATTGGCATAAGAGGCAGCCCGTTTGATCAGCTTCATTTTCCATTTCAGCGTATCCTCCGGTATTTTGTCCAGTATGTTCTACAATGGAAAGATAACATTTTGATCATACCTTATACAAGATTACAATCCAAGTGCATTGAAATTGGTTCATTTCTAGAATTATTTGTACATCTCCATCTATATAGTTTATTGAAATGGACCCGGTAATGAGATGTGAAGAAACAGTAAATACCGAATGCTTCAGGAAAGATGACATGTTATTTGTCAATCTGCTCAGTGCTGCTAAGGGGTGCTTCCCATTTATCATGCTACTTACTGCCATGTGCGCTTCATTGTCTGGTGTCATAATCAGGAAGAACAGAAGCACCGACACGTAGTTAAATTAGACATGGAGTCAAGGCCAAACTTAAGGAAAGCACAAAAAACTGTGGGATGCAAATAAATTATGTGCCCATTCACTCTTAATGAAATTAATATTAATTTACCTGTAAGGATTTATATCAAATGCTATAACACATTCACAAGCAAGTGGACAAGTAACTTTCAGGTAGTTAAAGTTATTTCCATGCATTTCATTTTTCTTACCTATTCCTATGCTTTTATCTATCACTTGTGTGATGCAACCTACTTCGTACAAAAGAACTTACCAATGTTGTAGTTCAATAGAGCTGTAATTGCCATACAGGCTTGATCGGAGAATAGGCTGAAAAACGATAGAAGCTGCTGTATGCCTGAATTCTCATATGATGTTGCTTTTGCAATGAGAAAGGAAGAAAAACTTATAGGTCAAATGTCTCAATAATAAGTTAGTAACATTAAGATAATAAAAAAAAGTATTCTAACAAATACCTGGATTTACTAGCACCAGTATCAAATCAATGTGTGGATTACGAGCAGCTACTGCAAGGGCGAGACATCCTCCAAAAGAATTCCCCAATAAATAGATAGGCTTATTGGGAGAAGTCGCATTCTCCTTTCTTACAACATCTTCTACCATTGTAACAAGATCTGAAAAAGAAAAGCAGCTAAATATACAATCCTGAGAACTTCGAAGTTGGCTACTAACCATTCTTCATTCCGAATCATAACTTAAGTTTAGAAAATGGATCTCCATTAAGATGGGAAAGAAATTGACTTGCTTAGATCTAAAATCCTTCAATGAACTAATTACGAATGCATGTGTACCTTCAAATGGAGTGCGGTCATGGAAAGGAACATGCATGCATCTAAGTTCAAAAATCCTGCAGATGGGAACAATAAGCATCCAACATTATTCGATTATCAGAACAATAACCAGCTGAAATTATCCACAATTTGCATTAGCTTTTCTTTGCTTCTTACCTTCCCAGTGCCTTGTGATGCATGAACAGTCCCATCCCCATTCCATCAACTCCTGAATGTTTTATTGTCATCCAAAATGCTTTGATGCAATTCACACACAAGATACAGAAATTCACA
Source organism: Urochloa ruziziensis (assembly GCA_015476505.1). Classification (NCBI taxonomy): domain Eukaryota; kingdom Viridiplantae; phylum Streptophyta; class Magnoliopsida; order Poales; family Poaceae; genus Urochloa; species Urochloa ruziziensis. Next base: position 23,200,145 of record CM027122.1, on the reverse strand, counting down.
TTTTATATTTGATCCTGAGACATTTATATGCATGTTTACCTGGCAAATACAGCATTAATGGAGCATCTTCGATAGGTGAACCGGCATCGACCGGACAAAACCAGCGCGGCGGCCCACTGTCATGCTCTACCAGCTCCCCAAGTGATTCATAGTAGTAATCTAAGTTCTTCACCGTCTGGTACCCATCGTCATACAGTGGTTCAAGCCCCCTGTATCTCGCCTGCAATCTCCCAGCATGCTTCAGCTGGCAGGTGGTTCTCTCAAGCGAGCGATGCCAATGTTGCTGTGATCGCCAAAGAGCAATGGCCTGTGTGTGTAGAGGAGGAGATAGAGTTGCCATTGCTGTGAGCTAGAAAGCTTTTTCGGGAGTTCTTAGCATGGTCCTGTGGAGGCCCAGGAGAGAACGGAGTCATGCGTTTGGGAAGCTTCAAGGTGTGCAACGGAAATAACTGAAACGGAATGAGGCAAAAAGGGTGTGAGTTCGGACATTGGAGTGTTGTAGACTTGCACAGTTGCGCTACACTGTTTGAAATTTGTGTGATCCGGTCATGTGGAAATCAATCACGTGACATTTGGATGGTCAGACTAGCCTCTTTGCATTGTTATGCTAATTGAAAACATCGTGTAGGCAGATAAATTAAACATCGTCATTTTGGAGAACTGCTAGAGGGCTAGTTTATATTACTAGCTTTTTAAATACTGAATATAGGAAACATAAAAATCGTCTGCATAGATTTTCCTTGATATAAATTCGTTAGATTTTATAAAAACAGATTGCAATAGAAAATAATAGTCAACGTTGCACCTTGAAAACCATGAAAAGTAAAAAAAAATATATTTAACCACACATGGAGTTGTGCTTTAGCTTTTGCCTGGCTGAGCTGAAGAGGACATTGGATCATGCTCCACCATATATGACATACTAAAACTCAAGTTGAGGAGAAACCAAATCTGGGTAGTGGGATGTACACCCACTCCTCACTTGCAAAAAAAAGAAAAGAAAAAAAAAACACCCACTCCTCAAAGTACTAGACATTTAGTGTATGTTATGACAATTGACAAGAAACAAAAGCCAAGACATACATTTGTTATCTAATCCTCTTGATTCTTTCTTTCTGTTCTTGGTTGTGCTTTTCTGTGTTCTCTCCTTCATCCCTTCTTAATTAACTCTTGAACCTGCCTACATATATGTTCCCTCCTTAAAGAATGAGCAGGGCTCCTGCCTTTTATTTCTAAAAAAAAGTTTATCCATTGAAGTTTAAAGCATGAAGTTGTCACTGGTGCATTACAAGAAAAGGTTGGATCTCTGTTTCAACAAACATGAATATATAATATATTATTGTGCTAAACTGCTAATCACTACCAAAAAACCACTTACACCCCCAGTTGAAAAATAAAAATATACACATGCAATATTTTTTCTGTATAGTACATGTAATCTATTGCTGTACAATGTGTACGGGAGGAAATTTCCTCTGAATGCATTGTATCTGATCAAAGAATCGCAGTCAGCTTGCAGTTGCAGATGTCCTGCTCTACTTTCGCTGATTCTTTCTCCTACTTTTCTTTTTGAAGAAAAATCTTTCTCCTACTTTGTTTGTGTGAGCTTTTAAATATCAAATCACACTAACATTTCTGCACCCTTTTTTGCGAAGCAAACATTTATGCACCTGATCTTCATGGTTCAAACGTTGGGACTTGAGAAGAGATGCCCCATGTTGCCTGGTATAGTGCACGCTGTGCTATACTCCTGTAAGGGTCTTCCTCCCTCTTCCTCTTTAGATATGACATTATCTCCTCCACTTCTGATTTTATGCGTAGATACACATCATTTGCACTCTTTCTGTCTCTGACAAGGTTGTTCATCCCTTTCATTTCGATTGGTTTGCCGAATAGGTAGTAGAATCGGCCAGGCACTTTTGGGAGAAGAGCAGGCACGTACACGTCTTGATTCCCATCCTCCCCTTTGACGCTATCCCTGAAATGAACAATGCATTCCATTAATGAAACAAGAGCTCAGTTGAACAAGCACAAAGGTAAGGTCTGATTATTCTGTTTTGGTATAGGAGAAAATAGCTTGAAATCTAACCTCACTCTCTCGGCTTCTTTGTTGATTGATTCTATCCATTCCCCAAGGCCGGGGATGTTCTTCTGATCATTGTAATCCAGAACCAGCTGCAGAATGAGTGTTCAAAGTCAATGATTAGTTTTATCATCACGTGGTACAGAAACATAGTTACAAATGTGCAATAGCATGACTTATAGCCTATAGCCATCATGCATTTTTGTAGACAAAGGAATACAGAGGCAAAACAGTATATCTAAAGATAGCCATTTGCTATGGTATTTTAATCATAGAGCATGGTATTTTCAGATCTATATGATAGAGCAAAGACATGGATCAACAGATATCTACCTCTAGAACATCATCTTCTCCTACACACCCAAAGGGTATGACAGTAACACCAAACCGTGCAGCCATTCTTACAAATTCTGGTTGATTTGGCCAAAATAACCTGTATTCTTCGCCCTGCGAAATTCAGTAGATATAGTAAGGAGTAAGCAAATTGGAGTTCAAGTAGCAGTTATTCTTTTTCACAGTGATACCAGTTAGCTCATTTTAAGTTAATTTTAGGACATTGCAATTGGAAATCTTTCTGAGAATAATTTTATGTACCACTAATAGTTGAATCAAAAAGATAGTAGTGAGAAAATTGGTAAAATCAATCAAACCTTCCTATGCAGGGCTTCCCGAACACCGCCAGGATAAAGCAGAACAAATTCATTCCTCTCAAATAATCTGTACATATTGATTGGGGTGACTGGTAGTCCACCATACATAGAAACTGTATCGACCCGAGGTAACTCCTGACGTGAAGACTCAAATTTTGTTCCAAACAAAATTGGATGAGCCATGCCCCGAACAATTGTTTTCTTCTGCCTCAGGAACTCTTCATACAGTGGACTCAGTTCAATACCCAAGAGCGCATGATAGCCCACAAACAAGACAGGGCCCTGATCAGGAATGCCAGAAAGACCACGGACAATTTTTCCATTCTTCAGGGTGGACATCATGACTGGGCTCAGTGCAAGGTGAAAAAGTCTGCAGAAGATTCAGTTTGCCATTTTACCAGAAAAAATAGGAAACAAAAAAGTATAATAGAACTTCCAGCATTTCAATACATACTTGTGATCCTCGTCAAATGTTTTCTTGAACTCACTTAAAGTAGGAGGGAGATAATCGGTTACAAAATCCCTTTGTCTTCTGCAGCGATACATGTTTACCCCCTTTATGACAGATAACAGATTGACGCCATCCTCCTATGCAATTACATTATGGCTTTCAGAATTGGAGGGAAAGAATGCACAGCTGGGTACAACCATTACAATTGGATGGAAACAACAAAGAATTGTGAGCATGATGCGATGTACCAAGAGTAGCGTATGACCATTGTCCTTGAAGTATCGAACTCTGCAGTTCTTCAGTTCCTTGAAGAGTCGATCTGCTTCATCTCCGCTTGGTAGAAGATTGTCGTTACCACTGGATACAGGTATATATATACATTATGAGACCAAATATGTGGAGGCTAAAAGTCAACAGACTACAAAAATACGGGCATGCATAGAAAATATTAAAGCAAGGACCTGGCCAGAAGTAGAACTTCTGCTTTTACAGCATGAAGACGAGAATTTGCATAGGCTGCCCCAGTCTTGAGAAGTTTGAGCTTCCACAAAAGAGTGTCTCTAGGTATAATATCTGCCAATTCCTTAGGTAAAGAAAAAGTATGGAGTCAAAATTAATAATATGAAGTTTTCCCCTAAAAGATTAAGTAATTCCATTATGTAGTTAGATTTGTAACTGATCTCACAATGAAAGGAGAGAAAGAACACAAACTTCCAAGATAGTAACTTAGAAATGCATTTTTGTTCTATTTTTAGAAACGCAAAACAATAATATAATGCATTGCCAAAAGTAATGTCTTTCAGACATTTTCGTGAAGCTTATAAATTATAAAAGAATACGAGTTCAAACTGTTCTGGTGCGAGTTGTTCTTGTAGTTTTTTCCCCTTTTGTTGTATTGTCCGGTCTAGGTTTACTTCTGCTTTTTAATATAATAATCGACAGCTCTCCTGTCTGGTTGTTTCAAAAAAAAAAAATCAAAATGTTCTGCACATTTGTTCTAAGAGTAAGGACTGATCTGATACAAGTTAGGTTCCCAGCAGGTGCTAAAAGCCTTAGAGCTATCTGGTGAGCTAAGATATTTTTTCCACAACCGGCAGGAGAAATGCCCATGATTATATTAAGGAGAAATAACAGACATGGTTTCAATTAATAAATAAACAAAAAAGGACCACATGGTCCCTGGATGAATAAACACTAAGCGTCATGCACTTAATAGACAACAGCAACCAGAAATAAACTCTCAATATAATAACGTTGAGGTTGAGGTTTAATCAAGTTAGACACTTAGACTTCCCTAATGTTCAAATATAGAAATATCAGTGTTTCGTGTGTTTGAACAATGGGGTGGAAAACTAACCGAAAGCAAAGGCAGCATTGAAGTGAGACTGTCTGATAATTTCTGTAGAGTTTCTGGAGGAGAAAGATTGTTTTCTATGCTAACTGAAGCCATCTTCAGAGGGTCACCTGTTGAAACACATCCTTAGAAGTAAGAACATATATTTTCTTTCTACACTGATTACAGCTCCAATATATTTTCTACCACCAAAAAATGCATCTGGCCTTTGCCATAAACATCACAAAAAAAGAAATATGAAAAGGATAAAGATAAGTACTGTGAATATATAAGAACTTTTGGGGTACAGAAAAAAGGTGGATAGCACCCAAAAAATCAATAATTAATTTTCAATAAGCCTTTAAAATTTCAAATACATCTTACCATCAGAATTTTTTGGCAACATGACAAAAAGTTTACTATCTTCCCTAGTAAAGTCCTTACATGGTGTGATTCATCTAAAAAAGAAATATTTATTAAAAATTATCGTCAACAACCCCCCCCCCCCCCCCCCCCGGTTTTCTTTACCATTTCCATTCGTACATCTTTTAGTTCGATTATTCAGAATCCTGAATGCCCTTTTTTGTGCTGACCTACCAGGGGCAGCAGAAAAAAGTGGAAGCTCCATAATGCTGGAAAAGAGCAAATAGTGATACCGTGATTGTAGTAGAGACCAAACCAATAGCAAAAGAATTATCGATAAAGAGAAATTTTCTTGTATGGTAGCACAATGGTATATCATAACTAAAATTAGTTGAAAAAGATTAAATTCTCTAGAAAAATGTAGAACAAGAATTAAATTCTTAATATTAAATATACTAAGCAAGAAATTCTGTATGAACATTCAATACTAACTTTCTTAGGTAAAAGTGAAAAGAAGGTAAGGAACATGTTGTTTAGTCAATGAGAGTTGGAAAAGGCTGATCTGATTTAAGAGTATTGGAAATTCAAATGTGAGCTAACATGAGACATACCCATAACAAAACTGAGAAGATATGGAACTGTAACATGAAACTCGCTTGGCATTGATTCCAAAAGAGGCAATATTGGCTGCAATGGAGTCTTTGGAAATGATGTAGCTGTAAAAGAGAAACAGGTTAGCTGGAAACAAAACTAAAAAAACAGTATTATGAAAAGAATCTATTCAAATAAATTTTAGAAACTAAAAAGGATCACCTGCCTGGATTTACTAGTATCAGAACCAAATCAATTTGTGGATTACGAGCTGCCACTGCCACTGCAAGGCATCCACCAAATGAATCTCCAACAAGGTATATTGGTCTGTTTGGTGATAAATCATGCTCATGCTTGATGGTATTTTCAACGGTTTGTAGTAACCCTGTATGAATTTATAGTCACATGTATCAGAAACGAGGGGCTTTTGGATTACTCATCCTTCAGTCTCTTGAACTAGTGAACGCAATTCACTACTTCATACTCAGAATTTTGCAAAACTCTACAGTCAGAGTTAGATGGTACTGAAATTTTATAAGATATACTTTCTTCGAGAATATGCATGAGAGCTGTGTATCTTTGTATTAAGAAGGATAGAATAACTAAATATCTCTAGAACGGGCATGCCAATTGCCAAACTAATAAAACTTTGATTCAGAGTCGTTCTCTAGGCAATTACAATAGTGATGCAGACGGAACGAATCAAGTGCAGCAATATCATACCTTCAAATGGTGTGCGATCATTGACTGGTATATGCAAGCAACGAACCTCGAATACTCTGCAGAATTAACAAAGGAGGCGAAAGAGTTAAAGCAAAGTTATCTGGACACCTGCTATGTGCTGGAAAAACAAACTTCACAATATACAAACTATAGCTGGTGCAACCTATAATATGAGTAAAACGTTACTTCATATTTATGATCATAATATTTAGTTTGTTCTGCTGTGTACCGGCTCCTAGATGGAGTGGTTGGAATGACAAAACGAGAAGGAAACAGAGGCAGATCGATCACTTTGGTCACATGGGCAAATTTATCGTTAGAAAAAGATGCAAAAAAAGAAGGCATCAACATCTAGTAGATGAATCACTAGTGGACTAGTTCGTCATCCCGTCGTCATCTTCTTAACTTCCTAGAAAATGACTGCACGGAGCTGAAGTGGTCAGAAACAGAGGACTCTTTTATGATTGACTAGGAATAAACTTGGTACTCAGTGAAACAGACCAGAGGGTACTAGCATAAACGTGTACTCCCTCCCTTTCAAATTATAATTCATTTAAAATTTTTACTAAATATTTGACCATTCAAAAAAAATTGTGCAAACATAGTTAAATTTAAGTCATTCTTAAAAAACTTTTATTAATAAATAAGAGATATTTTGCACAATTTTTGAATAAGACAAGTGATCAAACTTGGGGCCAAACGAATTATAATTTGTAACGGAGGTAATATATCTCACGTAAAAACAGAGATAAAGAAACCTATCCTTAATCGTTCAGTAATTTCATTGACGTTGGCACATAAAAAAAACTGATAATTTTTCTTTAGAAAAAGGGGGAATTGGTAAGGTTGGCGGGGCAGGGATGCATGATTGCGAATACGTCTGCTCTAAACTGGCTACACCTATTAGTGGAAAATGGCAACAAGAAAAAAAAAGATTAGGAAAAGAAAGGAAAAAACTCACTTGCCCAGCGACTTGTGGTGCAGGATGAGTCCCATTCCGACGCCATCCATTCCTGCAGTGTTGTCATTCATGTGCTTAATTTTGCTATAAAAAAAAAAGCTGCCATCTTTATCGACAGCCAAACGTAGCAGGCAGTGATTGATTTTTGGCCAGCTCATAGCTGAAGGAACGCACCTGGCAAGAAGAGCAGCAGCGGCGCGTCGTCCACGGCCGGGCGGCCGCACTCGATGGGGGAGAACCAGCGCGGCGGGCCGCCGTCGTCCCTGGACACGGCCTTGGCCGCCGCGAAGTAGTCCTTGACGGTGACGCCGCCGAAGCCGTCGTCGTAGAGGGCCTCCAGCCCCCTCTTCTTTCCCCCCTCCTCCTCCACCGCCGCCGCGTCCTCCTCCACCCTCGCCTTCCTCTCCACGGGCGCTCCTGCCACGCCATTCGGCACCGTCGTCACGGCCGCCGCCGACGAGTCCAGGGAGCTCGCGCGGAGGCCGAATCGCGCCCGGCGCCGGACGCCGCGGCGGCCCGCACCACCGACGACGGCCGGGAGCGGGTGCAGCGCGGCGACGGGCATGGCCGCGGCTGCGCGGGAAGACGGAAGGAGAAACAGAGGAGGTGAAGCAGAAACAGGGAGCTAGAGAAGTAGAGGGGGAGTGGAACCGGATGGGGCAGGGCGGGCAGTGGAGTGGACTGGACGATTGCTATTCGTCGAATTTCGTAGCGAGGGAGGCAGGGACTGTGAATGGTTTGGGCGGCCGTTGCGTGGGGCACGTAGGTTGGCGAGCGTGCGAGAGGAACTGGTGTGCGCTGTGCAATGTGCTGCGGCTGCACACCCCGATTGGGCAGAAAAAAGGAGAATACCTTTTCTATTTTCTACTGTATTTCCTTGGGTCAGGAGGCCTTTTACGCTATTGGGTGGCACGTGTCAATCTCGTAGCCGCCGGTTTTATCCTTTTTGGGGCGATTTGAATGTGACAAGGAAACGAATTCGTGTGATCGAGGTAAAAGGGTTGCCGTGCCAAATTTTGACACCAGGAATCATTGACCAAAATTGCTCATTATCTCTGATTTTAGATATACGGTGTTTATTTTAGTTTACATCATATAGGGTATTAATTTTTCTTTTTTTGAAAACTTAGGGTATTAAATTTTGACTCGACTAACATGGACTGCACACGAATCAAACGAACCATGAGACGTATTCCCTCTGTTGTTAGGCACAGTTGTCTTCTTATCAAACTCTGACCAACAATATCTATTAGGCCAGTGCTAGTGAGAGTTTTATAGATGTTTCATGCACATTAAATTGGATGCTACATAGACAAAAGTTATGACATGGCAAAGAATTTATAAATAAAGAGAAGGGATGGATTTCATCGTGATGAGACTAGTGATGCACTGTTTCTAAGAGCATGAAACTCAATGAAAAACTAGCATTGGGAGTTAGAGAGTTTCATTTCATCCAATTTCCACCAATCACGTTTGTCGTAACTAAATGCAAAGACCCACCTATGAAACTGTGAAATGAAACTATGCATTGGGAGACATTGTTTCACTCATAGTTTCAAAGCTCATTTGATGAGGTGTCATTATTGGTAATTGCGCTATGAAACTTTGCACTGGGATTAGCCTTAAATAAATTAACTAGTTAGATAAAGTAAAATTAGTGACACTGAGTCTATCGTCAAAAGTATTCTAGATTAGTTTGTACTTTTATTTACTGGTACAAGTATTTGTAGAAAAAGATATGAATAGTTAATAAAGAAATTAAAAAAGTGCATAGTTTTATCCAAAAGCAGAGGTAGTACTTTGGTCCTGTTCAGTAAAAAAAATTGGGCAAAAATTTTTGGGTGGGATTTTAACACTAATTAGGAGTATTACATGTAGACTAATTATAAAACTAACTAATTCATAATTAAGGGAGGGTTATTGTAGCATCACTGTTGCAAATTATAGACACTTCACCTGTGTAATTTTTTTTCTACATTTAATACTCCATGTATATAGAATTCTCTTCGATGTGATGGGTGAAAAAATTTAGGTTGTGTTTAGATAGAGGAAAAGTGGTGAAAAGTACGAAAAAATATTGTTTTTATGAAAGCGTGCATAGAGATATAAATGAACTGACACAGTTCTCTAGGTGGATAACTTTTCGTGAAAAGAGGACGCTTTTTATGGATTTAAACGATGTCTTAAGTGGAGAACTAAACAAGGCCTTTGTTGGTCATGCCTTCCCATTGCATCAGTACCTATGATGTGTAAGGTATGCTTGTGGCACCCCAATTCTCCATCTAGTATGTGTATGTGCATCCAAGGCCTAGGACGCATCGTGTTTCTGACTCCATACATTCTCATTTTCATATGGCATCATTTTTCTCAAAAGAATCAAAGAGAACAAGTAGCATATGGTACAGGCAATTTGTGTTTCTGAGCATGCTAAGCTGCCAGGTGGCATTTAAGCAATTTAGTGCTCATTCGGTTCCAAAGGAACCCGTTCCCGGCCAGAAACTAATTTGTGCTAATTTACTCATGATGGATAGAACAAGAGGCCGTGATTGACTCCATGCCTCTTGACTAATGGATTTATTCTCGGTCTCTTATTGTGTCTATCATGAATAAATTAGTTTCCGGTTCAAAATAAATTCCGGCCTCTAGTATAAATTTCTTGCTATCTAGACTAAACCACCCGGTCTCTAAATAACCGAACGGGTCCTTATTGGGGGTAAATGCCAAAGTATTCAGCGGTTCTGTAATTGAGTGTCTGGTATTCATAAATGAGAGGAAATATCTTTGACCAACAATATATTTTTATATCATTTATATAAATTTAAAAAAATACACGCTATTATAGTTGGTTTAGGGACAACTCTACTAACATAATTTTGCCAGCGTCAATCTTTACAGTCCTTTGCTTAGCTATAGAGATAGAGTTAGAAAATGTTTGAATTTGAACACACGCATACTGTCTATATTGTGAGGACGGAAGAACCTCAACAATATGCGAGTTTTCTGGAATGATCCTCAACAAAAGAAATACTTTTTTTTGAAAAGTGACAAAAGAAATACTAATATTGTTCAAAATGACGAACAAAATAATGGCCGTCCTAATAAGAGAGAGAAAAACGGGAAAAAAAAGAAAGAACGAACTGCGCCATGCCTGACGACAGGAGTGGACTCTGCCGTGGTGATCACGTTCGGTGGCGCACCAGTCCGTCGCTCACCCGCTGACTGGACGTGAACGTTCCACGGCGGCGAGCGAGGGAGTGTGTGTTCTTCACTTCTTCTCGCCTGCTCTGGTGGCGACGGTCGGTCGGTGAGTAACCTCGGACACGGGCGTTCCAAGTGGAGCGTGTGTAACCGTGGCGCACGTACTCGCCGTCAGGGCACATGTGGGAGCATGTGGCGCCGGGCGCAACCGGACAAAAGAACGCGCTCTGCTGGTGCCAAACCAAATCGGACACAGCTACTACTGCGAGCCGCCGAGATCGCGTGGAAATCAAATACCCTCATCTTTATTGGCTATATCTTTTTTTGTATGTAGTAAGTATGGCAGCCCGGTAATCTCGTCATCAATTTGCTACTTCAAGAAACGCAAGAGAAAGTCCATGGAGAACTGATCGACCCAACAAGAGCTTGCTTGCGATTGCAGATTTGCACTTGCAGATGTAGTAGTACTGCAGTGCACCGATTGGTGTGTCCGCTTGTGCATGCATAACCGCATGCTATAGGCCTCGGTGAGGCCGGTCCCCCTCCGGTTGGTTGTTCTAGAAGCTCTCTCTCTCTCCTGCACGCCGCGCGCGCGCGGTCTGGGCCGTCCGTGCCGCGGATGCGCTGCCGACGCGTCCACCCGTTGTTGACATGTAACAGTAGGACGACTTGGTTTTTTTCCTCTGCGCGACTATGGGCTAGTAAGCCTTGTTTAGTTTACGACAAAATTTTTGAGAAAGAGTTTTACTCATTTGAAAGTAGTAGGTATAGAATAATAATAAAACTAATTACAGGTCTTGTTTGAAAATCTCGAGACGAATCTAACGACGGTAATTAGAAGTAAATAATTCATAGGTCAGCGGATGGTTACAGTAGCATTACTGTTACGGATCATGGATTAAGTAGGCTTCATACAGCCTATTCATATAACTTTTCACCTTTTTCTGTCTACATTTAATACCCTATGCATCTAAAATTCTCCTTTGATGTGATGGGTGAACAAAATTTTGTTTTGGAACTATATCTGTAATCAGTTTTATCATTAGTCTACGTTTAGTACTTCTGGGGGCGTACCTATTGTCGTAGGCTCCCGCACTATGCGGGGTCTGGGGGCTGATTGTTTAGCGCACAGTCTCGCTAGGGCTTGAACCCTGAACCCTCCAGTCACATGCGGTGAAGCTTTACCACTGCATCAAAGGCCGCCCTTTTATACGTTTACTACTCCCTCAGTCCAAAAAACAAGCCGTTTTGTGATTCAAATTTTGTCCCAAAAAATAAGTCGATTTGGTAGGTTTGCATGTGCATGTACGCATGCAACAGTTGGTTAACACCAAATCTGGCTAAAACATAGGGGAAAAAAGTTAAAAATGTCATTTTACATTTTTGTTAATTCTGTCCTAACACGTTTAGAATGACTTGTTTTTTTTACGGAGGGAGTACTTCTACACGGTTAAAAAAATTTATATTTTTTTGGTCAAAATCTTTTCCAAACTAAACATTGTCGGGAAAAAAAGGACGGCACCAAATCTTCCCTCGCTTCTGCACCAAGCGCTGAGCAGCAAGATGTATGTCGAGCCACACACGCTCGTTCCATTCTTGTATGTCCGGTATACATGCGATTAATAAGGACGCCCGTGCAGCGGGCGTCTCACGTCCAGCTCACGCGAGCCTCTGAGCTTCTGATGCGCTGCGGTAGTGTGCATTGCTTCAGGTAGTACGCGGAGTGATCTGAACGGAGGAACAAAGCATCCCGAAGCATTTCGCCCGTGTCAGTCACCGTCTCGCACGACACCCGCTCGGCTCTCTCTCCGTTTTTCACTCTTCCAGCTGGGTTTGTCTGACGTGGAGACTCATCTCGCCGGCTGAGTAGACTCCATAATACTTGCTCTTAGTGCGTGCCTAGTGCCTACCCTCTAATTAAAACACGTGTTTTTTTCTTTTGCGAAAGGGAAGAGTTTTATTGCTCAAGGGGTATCATTACTGTGGCAGAACCGCTCAAATTAATCCGGCTTAAGTGCGCTAACCTTCCATTGGTCGTCACGCAATTAAATCGGAGTAATCTGACAGTCTGTCGGGTCGAGCCCGATGCAACCACGAACAGTTACCTCGATCGAAACAAGTCATACAAATACCCACTCGAAGGTGGATCCCAGAGATTACAACAATCCACAATATTAAATAGGTCCCACTTGAGGTAATTTATTACAAACCAAGCTCAGTGCATAAAGTAACTGTTATCTCAGAGTTTTGAAAGCAGCGGAAAAACAACTAATTTTATTCGAATGGAATGACGTCACGTGAAGCCGTCGTGACATCACTCAGAAGCATCCTCGTCCCAAACAACGGTACAGCCAGGAGGAAGGGTGGTTGGCCAGGTAAGACCGGCAACCATCTCCTCAAGGGTGCTACCTGAAAACAATTCCACAAACAAGGCTGAGTATACTAATACTCAGCAAGACTTAACCGTCGGGTGCTAGCTACAACACCAACTTCTAGACATGTAAGGCTTTTGGCTGGTGGGTTTGTTTTGCCAAATAGCGACTAAGAGTGGATCCTTACTTTCAATATTTTAGCATCAAGTTCTAGTTGAGTTAACCATTCTAGGTAAGCAACTTGTACTAATCAAGCAAGTGGACCAAGCAATCAAGCAAGCAACAAGTGTATCATCATGTTCCACTTTCATTACTCGGTGCGGCAAGAGATCAAGTAGTCTCATTAGCTGCGAGAAACAGACAGTTCGAACCGATTTTAACCTTGCAAGGTGGATACTAAACACACGGAAAAGCACCAACCCCGAGGGTCGACGCTAACCAGGCTGTTCCCATGTCTTCCGGGTTTGTTAATCCGAGCCCACTCCCCTTGGACACAAGCCTTAGCCGGTCTTACTTCGCGGCCGTAGCCGGCCTGCCTCGGTCTTGAGCCACGTGTCTGCGACAGGGGGATAAATCCCAGGGCAAGCAGGACAAGGCCACGCCTCCTTCCGTACAGGTACTAAACTTACCGGTCCCATGCCCAAACAAGTGCTTAGTGCTTTCAAACACTTGACCAACATCGCTGGCACTCTTCGACCTTAGCAACTTTTCAGAAACAGACGGGGCATCTACATGACCAAAAATCTCCGTCCGTCATCCTTATGATTCCAACATAAGTAAAGCAGTTGATTCCTATATCTCGCGAGTGACAGGAAATCACTCGACTTTTACCGGGTCCTTATAGCGTGGCAACTATCGACCTATCACACTAGTATTGCAAAGCATAGGTACCTAGGATCATGCAACTAAGGTTTCAATCAACGCCTGAATGTAAATGCACAAGCATAGAGTACAAAACATAGTTGCAAGATTCGAAACATGGGATATGCTCCGGGGCTTGCCTTCGGGCACAATGTTAGCTTGGGAGTCCTCGGCAGCAACGTTCGGGTCTTGCTCGACCTGGACAGCGTTCACTTCGCCTTCCGCTTGGCCTTCTCCTTCAGCGGGGACCAGCTCGTAGTCTCCGTCGGCGAGAGCAGGTTCTACACGAATGCATATGCAATAAGAATATGATCTTGTGTCGAGTCGTCATTGTTGCACAATGATGAACCCGGGTGTATTTACAAAGGTTGTAATTACTCATTAAATATTTTGGTTTGTTGATGGTGACTGTGTACACATATATTATTTACCTTTGATTTCATCACAAAACAGCAAGGGTGTGTGTGATGTTTTTAGTTTATTTAACCATTTATTATAAACAACTTATTCTTATTTAACTCCTTTTTAGCAATGAAACTTTCATAATTTACTCTGGCAGTTCGGTTTACTATTATAAGGTGAAAAATTTACTGTGTGCTCTTTGTGGTTTATTTGATTTGCTGACCAAAACTTAGGCCAAGATCATGCATACAATTACCACAACAAATAAACAAGGACAGCACACTAGCATCAAGAATAAATCCTAAAAATCACACTATCATCCAAAGGTCTTTAGAATTTTACCAGAGCCTAATTTAACCTAAACAAGCTCACATGCCAAAGGATAGCTCCAAAAGATCCAAAGATCCTGCTGTTTGAATTTACCAAGCTTAAACTGGTATGAATTAAAAGTGCAAGTTAGCCAGCTCAAACTAAGCTCTACTATTTACCACACCTGCATCAAGGTATCACAAGACTTCTGCGAAAAGATTGAACTCAGAAGCTTCACAGACTAGTTATTAAAAATGTTGAACCAGTCGTGGACTGCCAGCCAAAACAATTAATAACTCAAAATCTAGTATGTAACTTTGTGCCAACTTTCTACAGCAGTCTAGATACTACACCAGCTACAACATACTCAAACACTAGCACAAACAAGCCAAAGGATTTCAAACTGTGCACAAATTAGAGTTTGAACAGATTTGAATCTAAGTTAAAATCTACACAGAAAACACCTATACATGCTTTCTAGAAAAGATAGAACACAGCATCAGCAGTACAACAAGACTGGGTTTGTATTATTCTGATTTTTTTACGATTTTTACTCGATTTTTAAAGTTTCAGGATTGAACCCTAGATCTGAACAATCTATCTACAGATTAGCCCCTGGAAACTTGTGCTAAGGCCCCTAGAAAGATTTGCGGCTTAGCAATGTGGTCCCTGTGCCATGGCCGGCGGCGGGTCGGCCGGATTCCGGCGAAGTGGGACCACGGGGCTCAACAATAACCAGTCGTGGGTGCTCAGGGGTGCTCACCGCCTCACCTCGAGTGGATTCCGAGTGGATTGGGTGACCGGAGGTGGCGCGACGGCGGCGGATGGCGGAGCTGGGCGGCGGCGGCTCTGCTCGAGCTTGCTCCGGCGGCTAGAGTGGCTATTGGCACTCGGCTGAGGGCTGGGGGAACTCGAGGGGTGTGCTGCAAGTGCGCTCGAGTGGTTTGCGGCAGAGCTCGAGTGGTTTGCGGCAAGGCTCGAGTGGTTTGTGGCAAGGCTCGAGTGGTTTGCTGCAGGGCTCGAGTGGTTTGCGGTGCGCTCGAGTGGTTTGCGGCAACGCTCGAGTGGTTTGCGGCAAGGCTCGAGTGGTTTGCGGCAGAGCTCGAGTGGTTTGCGGCAAGGCTCGAGTGGTTTGCTGCAGGGCTCGAGTGGTTTGCGGCAGGGCTCGAGTGGTTTGCTGCACTCGAGTGGTTGCTGCAGGGGCAGCGGCGTGCGAGGATGGCGGCGGAGCGGATCTGAGGAGGGGATTCGACGGCGGGACAGAGAGTGGCAGCTGGGGCTCTGGGAAGCTAGAGCAAGGGCGTGGCGAGTGCTGGTGGTGAAGAACGGCGGCGGAGCAGTGCGCACGGCGGAGAGCGGCGGAGGGGCAGCCTGGCGGCGACAATGGCGAGCGGAGGAGGGGGCTCGCGTGCAGGGGGTGCGGGGCCTTTTATAGGCAGTCGAGGTGAGGCTCGGACTGCGGCTCGGAGCGGCGAAGCTGCCACGTGGAGCTCTGGGCGGCGCGTTGCTGGCTGCCGCGGCAGACATGGCTCGCCGGTCGGCGGCCTGTCGCGGCGGGGTGGCGCTGGGCGGAGCGGTCGGTGGCCGGTCGGGGCGAGCTCGCGCGCGGGTTGGCGAGGTGCTAGGGCCCACGGCGACTGGTCTGCCGGCCTTGGTCGGGGCAGCGGCGCTGCAGCCCGCCGGCGGGTCGCCGGCGACCACGTGGCGCACGCCGGGCGCCCGTCGCGTCTGGTCGGAGTGGTGCGGGGAACAAAGCGGTTCTGTCGGGTGGACTGCGGGGACAGCGCGTGGCGCATTTAAGGCGCGGGCGCGGCCTCGGCGTCCGTGTCAGAGGCTGGCCGCCGCGTGGCGGCGCGGTCGGGCGCGTGAATCGCGCGGCGCCGGAGAGCGCCGGCAATTCGTCGAACACATGCCGGGCGTCCATTCAAACTAAATTTTCTGCGAAATTTTGAATTGAAGTTCAAAATCTCCAAAAAAGCAAAGTTGTGTTCCAGGTTACTAGCTACAACTTTTGTAAAGGTTGACCTATGAAAAGGTGTATAGATCAACGGGAAAAAATGCAGAGAAAACGGCATGAACTCGGGTGCCTGCCTGCGGTGAACTCCAGTGTTTGACTGAATTTGACTGAGATTTAAGGTGCCTTCCACTCAAAATCTTGAAACGAGCCAATTGACAAAAATGTGTCCCGTTAAAAACTGAACAACTTTTGTATTGGTCGATTTTCAAGTTCTTAAGTGAAATTTCGATTTCGAACCATGCCAACCGTGAAAGGTCAAAAGTTCACCGAGGTGCAAGGGAATTTTTGGTAGGAATCCTTAAGTGAAAATCTAGGTGGGGCCAAATTAAACTTAATTAGGCTAAGACAAAGGTTTAGCAGGTGATTAAGCTAATTAAAACCTAGATTGTCACAATTACAGAGTAAGCGAACAGCGCACTCAGGCAGTGGCGGAGCGTGGTGAAAACTCAAGGAGGGGCTAATTACATGCTAATGACTAATAAGTGGATAAATAAGTCTAAACTATTGTATTGAATATGCATGCAACCGCGCAGGTGTGCACTCCTCTGACAATTCTATGCATACAGCCATGAAGATGCCCATGCATTAAACAAGTTCTTTAACAAATCATCGACAGCAAGGGGGGCGGGAGCCCAGTTTCGCCCCAACGACGCTCCGCCACTGCACTCAGGCACCCAACCCTCACAAGAGCCCGACGATCGCGTCCTAATTGCTAGATGAGCAATCTCATGAGCTACTTTATTCTGTTCTCTTCCCACTTTACTAAAGCAAACACCACGCATAGACCTTACAACCTGAATGATTTCAGTAATCAGATGAGCCACCAGGGACCTGTCCCGCACATGTGACTTTAGCTTCTCCACCACCGATAGGCAATCGGATTCAATAATCAAGTCACGGTCCCTCCAGCAGCTACCAAGCCGGATCCCATCTAGGCATGCTTGTGCTTACTCGTGAACAGTGACGTGTCAGCCGCGGTGTCACCTATCTCGGTCGTCGATCTATAGACTATCGTGTCAACGTTTCATACGGAGTATGTAAAAAACTTTACTAGTGTATGTTTGCCTGTTTGGCTAAAGGGCCGGCAGCTGGTTTTAACGCCAGGAAGCCCAATCCACGGCCCTTCCGTCGTGTGGTCTATCCAACTTTGCTTACGTACAAGACCTTCTCCGTATTTCGGCCTCTCAGATAGCAGGCCCCATCAGAAAAGGCCGAGAAAGCAAGGCCGATTGGTCCAACAAGAGCACTTCCATTGTTTTAGCCCTAGATTATACCATTACTAAATGAGGAAGAGTCTATTTTTACTACTGAAATGATACAAGTTATCCGTTTGACCACTGAATTTTTTTGTTCTCAAACTATTCAATTAGTCCGATCCGATTCACCCCATATTAAGATTTTTTTTCCCTTTTCCTTCTCTCCAAGTACGAATGTACAAGTTGAGTTTTAGGTTTAAATTTTGTGAGATGCTTAAGAATTTTCATCATTACTTTTCATGATGTTTCGTGTATCTTGGATGGTTTAGCATTAGATGTTTCTAAACCATGAAAACAATCGTGCAGTTTTTAATAATGTATTCGTACAAAATAAGTTATGATGTCCCGGTTACCCAAGAAAAAAACTGAACTTAATTTGGTTTGTTTTACTCTATTGGACCAATTTAAATAGTTCAATAGAGTAAAACAAACCAAATTTCTATTTAGGGAACTGAGCTGAAAAGGTGGATTTATCACTTGGATAGCAAAATAGAATAGAAATCGTGTGAACAAATGTGGAAAAACATAAACGGAAAGATAAATTGTTGGTTTAATCCTTGTGCACTTTGACTAAATTGTGTACATTGAAGGCCACACAGTGCCCTTCAATCATTTGACGTAGTCAAGATACGCTTGGTTTCATCAATGGCAAGTCTGAAACTTGGACAACGAACTTAATTCGATTATTTTTAGAACACCGGGCTCGACCTTTATATATTATTAAAAGGATATAGGAAATTTTACATCAAGCTGCTAGTTGTCACTGATTTGGATAAGCATATGAATCTGGCCTTACTAGAGCGTGAAGTCGTGGACCGTGAAACCCAGAGCTGGGCCAGGCTGCCATGCACGTGCCACAGGCCCACAGTTCCAGCTAGTGATCGGCCACGGCCCACGGCATTGGCAGTCACATAGTTATACACACCAGGGTTAAAAAAACTGTTTGAAACCGGTCCGGTAGCTAAATAGGGCCGGTTATTGCTCAAAACCGACTCTATCAAACCGCTCCTACTAGCTAACCGACCGATTAACCAGTTTACCGGACCGGTTTTTATTCTAAAAAACCGCTGAAACCGTTGGAAAAATGGACGGTTTTTATTCTAAAAAACCGCTGAAACCGTGGGGAAAAAACCGTGATACACACTGATGTTTGATCGACAAGGATCATGCAGCTAGCAGTGTGCCAGTGTGTGGTACTGGACTACTGGTATACTGGTATACAGTATGGTGCTAACTGCTAACCTCCCCGGTCGGCGGCCTCATGCTTCCGCGCATTCCTACGGTGCTGTGTGCCGTGCCGCCGTTGCTTGGCGGCATCTCACTGCGATGTGGACTGTGCATGATCACGGGGCATTGACGAAAAACATGTTACTACAGTCTTGGACCTCGGTCCAAACGCATTTACTGCTGATTGAGCCATGAGATGAACGCATACTACTGTACTCCCTTGTCAACGCCGGGCCGCCGGTGGGACTCGTGAGAAACCTGGATCTTGGACCCAATGAACCCAGCGTTAAATGGCTGCGTTGTCGCGAGTACTCTCCTATGCATGGGCGCGGCTACCTCCCTGCAGCCTGCTACCTGCATCGTTGACGTCACACCCGGGGGCGACCAAGCTGTGCCACATGTACGCGTGGGTGTGCCGTGTGCCGGTGTGGCGACCAAGCTGTGCCACATGTAGGTGCTGTTAAGAGTTGTTAAC
This sequence comes from Urochloa ruziziensis, assembly GCA_015476505.1. NCBI lineage: Eukaryota > Viridiplantae > Streptophyta > Magnoliopsida > Poales > Poaceae > Urochloa > Urochloa ruziziensis. The sequence goes on along the minus strand of CM027122.1, from coordinate 23,180,873 downwards.
AGTCAAGCCATAATATGAGCTAGTTAATTTCCAAGCATGTGTTAAGCTTTCTGAATTTAGTTTTCTTATTAAAGTGTACACCCTTCAAGATTTGCTCAAGGTCCACCTCAAATGTGAGGAAATTAACTTGACCAAGAAAGGGTCAGTCCCCTGTTTGGAAACGCGAAGAAACCAGTCCATCAGGCATCTGATCCTCCGAAACAGGTTATGGTAGCGAGCGGTAACCGTGTGTCCATCTCGCCGAATCCCGCAACCCTTTCCGCCATAAATACCCCACGTACGGTGGTGCGACCAACCGTACCCAACAGCACACTCCCGCCTCTCGCCTTCCCCAACTGATGCTAGCAGTCTAGCACAGCGCCCACGCCCTCCCTGCCACCGGCCGCGCACACGCGCCTCGTCCCGCCCGCCTACCCAGGCCAGGAAGGCGGAGAAGAACCACCGGAAGGCCGGCCATGGAGGCGTCGCGCGTGAAGCCCGGGTTCAACGGCGTGGGCGCGGGCCTCGACGGCAGCAGCCGCCGCGGCTACATGGGCGGCGTGGGCGCCGCCGCGGCTGGCAGCGGCGGCAGGGGGTCGCCGGTGGACGCGTGCGGCGTGTCGCTGCGCGTGTTCGTGCTGGCGGCGACGCTGGCGGCGGCGGTGGTGATGGGCGTAGACCGGCAGACGAGGAACATCCAGATCACGCTCGCCGACACGCTGCCGCCGCTGCAGGTGCCCGTCGCCGCCAAGTGGTCCTACTCCTCCGCCTTCGTGTAAGTATCTCTCAGCTAGCGCTCTCGGCTTGCTAACTCGCTCTATCTATCTCCACCGCTAGCTGCTTGCCCATCGTGTCTTGTCCTTACTCCGGAGTCTAGCGCTATATGTTTCTGGCTTTGGGATCACACGCCGATTACTTCCATAGACTGCAGCTCTTCTTCTTCGACGAATCTATCTTTTTTTTTCTTTCCCTCTCTATCGTTTTTCCGTTGTTCTTTTTTTTTGGTGCTTTAGGTTCGAGGGTTGATTACTGTCGACTGTGATATGCAACCCCCGGCGAGCTAGCTAGCTAGTGACACACTACTTACTAATTATACATGACAATCATTAATAAGAGTATAATTAAGGATGCATTATCATTTTTTTGAGACTAGGATGCATTACCCCATTACCCATGTTATCTGATCAAAACCACTAGTATTTCTGGTGCATGCACTTCCCCAATTTGAAACCAAGAATAGCTTCTTGTCCTCCCAGCATATACACATGTCACACATGCTGCCCACACCGCAGCCTAGCTAGTCTCTCTACGCTTGTCGTTGCGGTACTTAATAACACGTCCTTCGTACGTTCCAGATAAGAGCCAGTGCATATATCCTGCACAGCAGCAGCATAAGGGCTTGAGGACTTTCACCTTCGATCATGGTGCTCCGTACGTGTCCTCCCCTGTTTCTAGTATGCACGCGTACGTGCATATCTTCTGAATATATATCCTGTCGATATCTCTATGGTTAGTCTCTAGCTAGGCTGCTGGACCGCTAGGAAGAAAGAGACAAAACAAACAAAAATGCTTTCGAGCGCCAACGCATGCGTGATCTAATTCCCATCCTCCTCCCACCGGCCACCGCCAGGCCAGCCAGCCACTGGCCTGTCGATTCCACGTACGTGCAAACAAGCAGGGCCTTCTCTTTCCCCTACCTAAAAAGAAACTTTAGTGTACGCCACTTCAATACCGTAGACAAGGATGCCACAACAAAATGGAATTCCGAAACATTACTCTTTTCCTTCACGCAACCGAATTTTACCAGCTGGTTGATTTATCACCTTTGGAGAAATTCTATCTTGATCCACTTTACATAAGAAATTGAGCTGTAAAACATTGATTGATTAACGCCATGCATAAGAGCACTCTCGATCCTGCCCTGCTAGGAGTTTGGTAGACGGCAGCAAGCATATATAATACTTGCGGCGTGAAGCAGCTCGACTTATCAGTGCCGCCAGAGGTTACCCGATTAGCTACCACACTAATCAATCGGCGCATGCGTCGTCATCCAGTATTTAGATGGCCTAGAAAATGACCATACTCCGGCCACCTAATGGAGCTTGTGGCCAGCGATCAGTCTCGATTGCGGACGAGCTTAATTTGCTACGAGCGCATATGACCTGGGGGGCGACGGGGATGCGTGGCGCTCTCGGCGCACCACGTGGCTGCTCCGTACCATTATTGGCGCAAAGATATACGATACGAGCCGACGGCGTGGTGACGATGGCTCGTTCTCAATCATCTGGGTGACTGCGCGTAGGAATTAAGGCCAGGGGCCCCCTGGCCCTGGCTGGCCCCCACGTACGTGGTGATCCTGAAAGAATTCCTGGTGAGCTCCAGGCGACCACCGGTTCCGCCTTTGCAAAAGGCGACACGGATCTCGGAGATAGAGATTTCAGATTTGGGGTAGGGGGGATCGATATGCTTTTCCAGACCGATCGATCCATCGATCGATCGACATCGTCTTCAATTATTTGGCCGCGAGACCGATAACTCCGTAGCATGATAGCTGCCTCCAATGAGCCACCAGTCAATGCAAAGGCCATTCCATTGATCTTGAATTCTTGATTATTTCATTCTGTTTCGATCAGTCGCGTGGTTGCGTGAGCATACAGGTGCTGTAGATCTGGATTTTACTGGATCCATGGGCGATGCTTTTTTACTCTATCTTCTGCTTAGCCACGATCGGTGGAGGTGGAAACGAGATGCGCACGCAAAGGTGATTAATGTTCACTATTCAAAGAAGATATTCAGAGAAGATGGCACTAGGAGCAGGACACAGTCGTGTAGCTGGATGTTTTTCCTTGTCCAAGTTCATTCGACCAGCTCGGGTAAAGACGTAAGATGCTGGCAATGCAGTTAGAGTTAGTAGATGTCGTGACGACTAGCAACGACTATTGGTCTGTTAGCTAATTCAGGAAATCGTCGTAGCGGTTCAGGAAAAAACTGTCGATCGAGTCTCAAAGCGAGATCTACGCTCAACAGTAGTCACAAACCACCTGAACTGAGCATAGTGGAAAAACAGATTCACTGATATGGCAAGCGCGTGCTTCTCCTTCTTGCTTGAATGCAGGTACTTCGTGGTGGCGAACGCGATGGTGTGTGTGTTCTCGGCGGCGGCGCTGGCGGCGTGCCGGCGGCGCGGCGCGGTGGTGCCGGTGATGGTGGGGGACCTGCTGGCGCTGGCGCTGCTCTTCTCGGCGGTGGGGGCGGCCGCCGAGTTCGGCATCCTCGGGGAGCGCGGCAACTCCCACGTGCGCTGGGCCAAGGTCTGCAACGTCTACGGCGCCTTCTGCGAGCGCGCCATGGCCGCCGTCATCGTCTCACTCATCGCCGCCTTCGCAAACCTTGTCATGCTCATGCTCACCATCCTCGCCATCCACAAGAGCTCCTCCTACTACTAATAGTAGTTAGGAGGAAAGGATCATATCGCATATGTGTTGACATAGAGCTTGCTGATGCTTGCAGCTTGTAGTTATTCGACTGAAGATAGCTCAAAGACTATAGCAGTACTTCTTAATTCACTGCCAATTATATTGGAGACGGTAATTAGATGGAACCAGATTGTCGATTTGGAGCTTTCGTGCTAGTCATCGATCAGTATGTAGGAGAATAACTAGATAGCAAAGATGTATGCGATGCGATGTATAAGCATGCCCCCTCTGTTGTTATGCCATTGGCAGTGCTTGTGAATTTGAAAAGTTGCAATGAACGAACATGCTCAGATATAAGACTTCATTCGATCGCAACCCATTCCTATCGTAACTGGGTTCTATTAAGAAATCAGTCGAGATGCCAGAAACGGGAATGATTGCTGCAAAAATCGACACCCAAGGAAATGCTCGCGTGAGAGGTGAGGGCAGTTTCATAAAGCCACCAAAATCTGCAGGAAAAAAAAATGATGAAAAAAAAATGATGTTGAGAGTGGGATTTGAACCCACGCCCTTTCGGACCAGAACCTTAATCTGGCGCCTTAGACCAACTCGGCCATCTCAACGTTTTGAAATTCTTCGCCGAATTTAATTAACTAATCCTCGCATTCGCCATGTGACATTCATACCAAAAGGCAAAAGCGACAAACAAACAGAGCACTCGTCCAGTGATACAATTTTTGTTTTTGTCTGGTCAAGAACAAACATCCTCATATGCCAATTGCCAACAGCAATGAACAAACAGAACACACATCCAGTATCTGCTTTTGACGGTTCATGAACAAATTTCCTCATTTATTGTATTCTACTAAAACCCTGCAGCTGAAGGCTGAAGCACAAAATCCAAAACATGATCACCCCAACTATGAATTTGGTACAGTCCAGAGGGTCACAAGAGTGTGTATTTGGTTTACATGGACTAGCAACAACCACTTGACGGATTTGCTTCGTATCACGAGTATAAAGACAGAGAAACCAAACTCAGCCTGCGCGTTATTCCAAAAACTCTGCTTTTACCTGAAAACTGGTAGCCATGGCAGGCACGTGTATCATGGTCGTAGAGAAAGCTTGACTCGAGATGTGACCGTTTCCTCATCCAGGCAGTAGAGAGTGTCAATGAGGTGCATCCTGAGAGAGGCAGGGCCCTTGGATGACTCCATCCCGATCTCTCCTGCCAGGCCAAAGATGGCAAGGGCGCATGCTGCTGCAACAAGGGCATCTGAAGGTTCGATGGCAACAAAAGCCGCAATAAGGGCGGTCACAGCGCACCCTGTTGCTGTGATCTTCTGCATCATGGGCACACCGTTGCTCACACCTACAACCTGCTCTCCATTGGTGATGAAATCAACAGCTCCGGATACCGCAACGACAGAACCAGTGGATAGTGCTAATGCTTTAGCAGCTTCAAGGGCGTCCACAGACTCATGTGAACTGTCAGCACCCTGCAATCAAAAATCGATTCCAATGGCAACAAGATGGAAAACTATAGCAGTATAAATGGTACGCGGGTTGCTAATCTGCACAAAACAGAGCAAAAGGATCTACATATATTACTGGGATCGTAAAGAGGGTCTAAACTAAGATTGATCAAGGTAGGATATAGGAATCTGTTGTCAACGCAGGGATTCTTGCTGGTTATTGCACCAAGTTTTGGTGTCAACAGAATCATACTGAAATTTCTCATAACATTCGGCAGATTACACAAGTACACATATTTAGCATAGTCCACTTCAGATAGCAATGGCATATGAAAAGTTGTGAAAAACAACAAATAAACAACCATGTGGATCAGATCAGTCAACGGAACAGTAGGAAAGGAGCAAAAGGTGGTGGAGTGTTCCAGATAGTGGAGCCATAGCGGTTGAAGCCAATTGCCGCCACAATTGTACTCCCTCCGTTCTCGAATATATGTCGTTTAGAACAAACAAATTAGTTCATTTTTGAACTAAATGGCTTGTCCTAAACGACATATATTGGACTGAGGGAGTAGTAAATAGCAGGCTACAGTGGCTGAGCAGAACTCTCCGCTAAATGCCACAGACCATTTTTAAAAAAACATTTCTTGGTACAGGGATCTACGTTTTGGGAATGTAATGAGTAAGCAATTTTTTTTTTCATTTCTTTTCAGCAACTCCTATCAACTGGCTAGCCTAGTCCCAGACATTGCCGTTCAAAATCAAGCAATCCATCTAATTTAGCTGGGATTTTGCAGGGCAATGGCGGCTGAGAAGAGCATTCCGCTAAATGTCATAGGAAGTTATTTGAAACATTTCTTGGTATACAGGGTTCTATATTTTGGGAATGTGATGAGTGAGCAAAATTTATTGTTTTCCAGTTCTTTTCAGTTAACTGCTGTCGACTGGCTGTAGTAGTCCCAGACAGTGCCATTCGAAATCAAGTAAGCAATCCATCCATCTAATTTTCTAACTCCATGCTTGGATTGGATATATGAACACATGGATCAAATAGATACAGAGAAAAGGAGCGCATTAACAAAAGGTTTATGCAGGGTTTTAACTTTAAAAAGTGCGGCCAGAATTTTTTTTAGTTAACTTAATCCCCATCTCTCTCTTATCCTTGATTGGGTTGGGTTGGATACTGAACTGAAAAAAGAACAGAAGAAATGGTACAAGTAGCGAAGATACCTTGAAGTTGGACGAGGCGGCTACCGAGCGGTTGGCGAGGGCGAGGATCTCGGAGGCATTCCCCCTGACGACGGCAGGGCGGAGCGCGAGGAGCTCGAGGCAGGCCTCCATCCGGAACCCGGAGGCCGCGGCGGCGACGGGGTCGAGCACCCAGGGCCGGCCTGCCGAGGCAGCGGCGCGCATGGATGGGAGCCAGTCCTCGGAGAGCGTGCCTACGTTGACGTACACGGCGTCGCAGCGCGGGGTGAAGTCGGGCACCTCGCGGAGGGAGTGAACCATGGCCGGGGACGCCCCCGCGGCGAGGAGCGCGTTGGCGGCGATGTCCATGGAGACGAGGTTGGTGATGCACTGCACCAGCGGCGCCCGCGCGCGGACGGCCGAGAGGAGCGACCACGCACGGCGGCCCCACCACGCTGGGTCCCTCTCCTTCTTCGCGGTCGCGGCGTCGTCCATGGCGGCGGTCGACGGCGAGAAGGGGAAGCCGTTTTTTAATGGGTTAATTGGATACACGCTACCGTTATTTTGCAATCTTTGACCCACGCCACTACTGGATTATAGGAACCATGCCATTACAATTTCGCAGTTATTTGATCCACGCCATTTTCTACGCCTGGAATGACGTGGGGCCCACGCGCAGGCCATCGTATTTACGTATGGACTAAAATGCCCTCCTACAGCTCTCTCTTCTACTCACTTACATGTGGGCCCGCGCGTCATCTCCTCCCTTCCCCTGTTTCCCCGCCCAGGACCTCCCAGGACGGGCATCCCCGCCCAGAACGCTGCCTTGCCGCCTCGTCGGCGGCGGGATGGGGACACTCCGTGGCGGCCAGGGCGGCACCCCCGCTGGCCGCACAGGGCGTCGCAGAGCTCCTCCCGGGCGGCCATGGAGAGTGGCGGAGCTTCCCCCGGCCGGCCATGGTGGGGGACGTGGAGCTCGCCCCGACGGCGATGGAGGGAGGCAGAGCTCGCCCCGCCGGCGATGGAGGGAGGCAGAGCTCGCCCCGCTAGCGATGGAGGGAGGCGGATCTTACCTCGGCCGGCCATGGAGAGCGGCGGAGCTTCCCCCGGCCGGCCATGGTGGGGGACGCGGAGCTCGCCCCGCTGGTGATGGAGGGAGGCGGAGCTCGCCCCGTCGGTGATGGAGGGAGGCGGATTTTGCCTCGGCCGGCCATGGAGGGCGGCGGTGCTTCCCCCGACCGGCCATGGCAGGCACCGGAGCTCGCCTCAGCCGTCCATGGTGGGGACGAGGAGGTCGCGCCGCCGGCGATGGAGAGAGGCGAAGATTCGCCTCGGCCGGCCATGGAAGGCGGCGGGCGCTTCCCCCGACCGGCCATGGCAGGCGCCGGAGCTCGCCCCGCTGGCCATGGTGGGGGACGCGGAGCTTGCCCCGCCGGCGATGGAGGAAGGCGGAGCTTGCCTCGACCGGCCATGGCGGGCGGCAACGCTTCCCCCAGCCGGCCATGGCGGAGAGGTACGAGCAGACCATGGCGGCCAACGCTTCAACAAGAAGTGCTGAAGGAAGGAGACGCCACGTGGGTCCCGCGCATCAGGGACTGGAGATCTAAGAGTTATAGGAGGGCATTTTAGTCCATACAGAACTATAGTGGTCTGCGCGTGGGCCTAACGTCGTTCCATGCGTAGAAAGTGGCGTGGATCAAATAAAGGCAAAATTGTAATGACATGATTCCTATAATCGTAACAGTAGTGGCGTGGGTCAAAGATTTCAAAATAACGGTGACGTGTATCCAACTAACCTTTTTTTTAATTGCTTTCAGCTTTCGGAGAGACCAGAGCAGGGAGAAGGAAGGCGACGCGTCGGAATCCTGGACATGGATGAGCTTAATTTTAGGATTTCGCCACTTCCACTTGCAGTAAAAGATTTCTTGTAGGTTTAAATAGGTTTATTAAATTTGTGTTACTGGTTGCCCTAAAAAAAATTGTGTTACTGGTTCTTTAAGAATATTTTTCTCTTCTTGAATAATAACGCAACTCTAGCCTGCAATAATCCGTTCATCATATCTTGTTCAAGCAAGCTCACGAAAATTTACCCTTTGATAATAAGCAATGTTTACTTAAGAGCAGCTTCAAGAGACTCCGACTGCCCGCAGCGGCCGCGGGGACGAGCTCCAGACTAGGGCGGCGATTGGGAGATGGAGGGAGGAGGGAGAGTGGCATGAGGAAGAAGAGAGAAAGGTTAGGAATCACAGGTAGGTCCCGCATCGTAGAAGGGCAAAACAGTCTATTCCCACCTCCGTTAGCCTCTGTTACTCCTCCATCCGTCCAAAGTGTCGAGTAAATCAAAGTTGGGCTCATGGCACACAAGTGTCTCCAAACTTTTTTATGGCACACATGGCATAGGGGTAAAAGACCCCTAAATCCTTCCTAATAGCTAGTTTTAGAGATTTTGATTCAAAAGATACCTTCCAACAGCTTCTCTATTTGGTTATTCAAACATAGTCACTCTCTATTCCGGATTTCTCGCTAGCCAAATATAGAAAAGAGGATAGCTTTCTAGAGTGCACTAAGAGATAGAGAAAACTGTTAGAAAACAAAAGATATAGAAACTAATTTTTATGCAAATGACTCTCTAAATAACGATTTAGATGATTTAGATAGTGAGGTATAGAGACTCTTGAAGAGATTCTCTAAATATAACTTTGAGTCATACTTTTCATTGAGTTATATATAGAATAATAATGCTCCCTCTATCCTTAAATTATAGATCATTTTAGCTCTGTGTTAAATTAAATTTGTTTAACTTTGATTAAAGTTATAGGAATAATATATTAACATTCACAATATCAACTAAATTCTAAATTGGTTTGATGCTATAGATATTGGCAACGTATTTTATGAGAACTCAATTCCTATGAGAATTACGAGAACTCAAATTGAGCCACATGATCTTGATCAAGGGAAATGTGGGAGGAGGGATTTGCAAAAGTATGATTAAGTTCTCATGTGACTTAGATTTGAGTTTTCATTGTTCTCACAGAAATTGGGTTCTTCATAGGATATGTTGCCATAGATATTTATACATTTTTCTACAAATTTGATTGCCATGACTTAAAATGATTTACAAATGATTGCCGTGACTTAGAATGGTAAAGAGGTTAAGATAAATAATGTGATATATCTGATTTTTTATTCTTGTATTATACAAAGTAGAACAAACAATGTGATAAATTATAGCTTCTTCTAAATTTCATCACTACTCATAATTGTTCTGAGCTGGATCACTACACCGTGCGTGTAAGTACAGTATGTGCTTCGCCATTATATTGTTTCCCTAATTTTAGGCGTGCGGAACATTGTAGATTGTAGATGCTTCACTGTTCTTAATTCTAATTTTGGCTCCCATTGCTATAGATCTAAGAGTAACTCCAACTTAGCCCTCAAATGGGTCTCTATCTTTGTTTGCTTTAGTCTCTCAAGTAGAAAAAACAACTTTAGCCGGGCTTCTAAATGCGCTACCATTTTGTGGAGGCCTACAAAATTTGGTCTAGAGCCCCCTACAAATGGAGACCCTCGGCTCGAGTATGGAGAAAATTTTATAGGCCCATCAAAAATACAAAATAGAGGCTCATGTTTAGTCATTGTTTAGTCGTTGGGCTGAAGTTTCTTTAAACAAACAAAACATAAAAAAAGCTAAAGGAAAAGAATACAATTAAAAACGACACATCCGCCGCCGCGACCGACCACCGACCTATTTCTTCCCATTTTCGCCTTCGTTTCCCATTTTCTTGCCGTGCCCCCTACTCCCTTCGGCTCGAGTCCTCCCCCTCCCCGTTCTCACGTTTCTTCACCCACTCCCCCACTCCCCTCCGCCTTAAACCCACGCAATCCACCGGAGGAATCCATCTCCGCCCCCGGCGACGCCTCCCAAACCCTAGCCACCCCGCCGGCTCCGCCACCGCGCGCCAATGCTCCACCCCCAAACCCTAGCAACACCGTCGTCCCCCTAGCCCAGTAGCCCTCCCACAGCTGTCGCGAACAGTATCGCCCGAAGATGGCGGCCGACCCCGCCGCTGCGGCCGCTGCCTCGGCGGCGGCTGCGATCTCCGCCGTGATGGACTGGCGCTCCACCCCCGACGCCCGCGCCGCCGCCTTCGCGTACCTCGAATCGGTCCGTGCTCCTCCGTTCCCCGACCGTCACCTTCCTCATCCCCTTGGGCCTCGCCCCCCGTGTCTGCTTTTGGTTTGCTCTCGTTTACGGTACTGCGGTGTGGCGCGGAGCGCTTGGTTGGCTGGTGCCCGCTTGTCGTGGCTGGATTTTTGCCTGATCCATGGATTGTTGTTTCACGGGCTTTGTGGTTTGATACGCAAATGTTGAAGCGGTTGTGACACTAGTGCGTATTTTAGTTACTTCTGTGTTCTTGTTCATCACTTGAGTTAGTGTCTACTGGCAAATGCTGCTCCAGCTAGAAAAATTCGTTCTCATTATGTTTGCACATGCCTGCTGCTGTAACAAAATCCCATGATGCCCCATTTCTCCTGAATGCAATGTGAATGGTGTGCTGACAAGGTAATTGCAGGTTAAAAGTGGAGACGTCCGAGCATTGGCAAGCACATCATTTCTCTTGGTACGGAAGGATCAGACGTCAGAGATCCGCTTGCACGGGTTCAAGATGTTGCAGGTGAAGCTCGTGCCTTATCTGTCTTGTGATGTTATTGATCGGTATTGTCCTGATTGCTTTAGCAAGTAGTAGCATCTAATATTTGAACTCTCCAGTTGTTCTTTGCTTCGACATTTGTTTAGGTTCACTTATTTCCTTTGAAGTCCATTCTCAATTTCACAAAGCTCCATGAGCTATAACAAATTTGAGGAGCTTATGTTGCTTCTATTATTTTTGGACATCTTAGCATTCATTTTTCCTTAATAGAGGCAATAACATTCCATCCTCTTTCCCTATTGAACTTGTCTAACACCACCATATATATTTCTTTCTAAGTGATTAGCTGGTGTTAGAGGAATAGAGCATGGCAGTGTGCTTTGATTTTGTCTTTTTGATAGCTATCTTGTATAATGTGAAAATGAAAAATCAGGAAGATGCAAACAAGTTATGCCGAAAACTGTATAATGACAAGTTTAGCCTCGAATGACTTTATATACACTGGAGTCCTGGAAATTTCTTTAATATGCAAGATCATAGCTATTATTAGCATTCCGTGTTATCGAATAGCATATTCTATTATCTCCCAATAGTTTGCAATGGCATATTCTTTTATTGCATTTCTGATGATGTATTGCGGTCGTGCTACTTATTTGGCAACTGCAACTTCTTACTTACCTTGCCTGTGTTGGTTAATGTTATGTTGATCACTACGATAACGGTGTTCATTACATTGATTACTATGATCTTTATTGTCATGTTACACTGATTATTGAAAATTTTCAGGAAAGATTATTTTCTCTATCTGTAGCTATCATTGTTTTGTACTCCTTCCACTGGTCATTGTTGTTTGCATATGTTACTGTATTCACTGTAGCTCTATAGCTCACCCTCCATCTGATTACAATTTTTGCACACATGGTGTCAACTCCCTGGAATTCAAGTTAGCTTAACTCTAATTAACTGGGTTACAATAGGAAATAGGCACCTAGTTTTTTGCTCATTCATTGCATGCGCCGTTACACCCGACAAAAAGAAAATATCAAGTCGTTCTTTAGAATCATCAGCTTAGTAGTGGAGTGTAAGGGAAAAATAAGAGAGGACCATTGGAGCAAACCTAAAGCAGCAGCAGCAATTTTATTTGTCGGGCGTTGGATAAACATTAAACACAACACGTGCGACCAAAAAAAGAAAAATAAATAAATTAGCAGGGACAAAAAGGGGAAAAAATTGCATGACACGGGCAATTCAAAAAAGGAAAGAAATAAATTAGTAGGGGTAAAAGAGGAAAAAAGAAGCATTATTAAGTAATAATAATAGATGGGGACTGACAGTCTAGGTTATAGGCCGGGCAAGTGGATTGCTGTTTTCTATGCACTCCTACCCATGCTTGCTCTTTTGGTATATTTCAATTTCCATCAGTCTCTTTACTGCCTCCCATGTCAGGTGTCAAGTTTGGCCAATGGCTTCTTCTCACATTAGTTGCGCCTTGGGATGCCTCTATGCTTTTGGTTCCTCTGGCGACCTCTCTTGGATATGTCCAAACTATCCCAACCGATGTTTTAAATGTTGCCACCTCAACTGTATCATGTATATTGTTTGATTCGAACTAGATCATCCCTTGTATGGCCACAAATTCATTGCAACATGTGCATCTCTCGTATGCCTACTTGCTGGATATGCAGCTGTTTAGTAGGTCAACATTCGGTGCCACAGAACATTGCAGGCCTAATTGTCATTATTAAACTGATCCCGTAACTTTACTAACACAAAAATACCCCACAGATTTTTATAGAGCTGGAACTATATCTTGTTGGCATTTATGACTCTGTGCTGGATAAATTGATGATTTCTTACTGATCTTTTCAGCACCTTGTGAGATTGAGGTGGGACGAGCTCAGTGCTGCAGAGCGGAATGAATTTGCTAATTTGACCATTAATTTGATATCAGATGTTGTTGGCCCTGATGAGGTGTGGGCCTTGAAGAGTCAAACAGCTGCTTTAGTGGCAGAGGTTTATCACCTTACCTTTATTCTTTTTCCTTGTGTCAGACACTAATTTGCTGCAGGCAGTGATAACAACCTGTACTTCAAATCCTTTCCCTTAGCAGATATCTTCTCTTTGTAGGTAGTTAGAAGGGAGGGAGTTGCTTTGTGGAATACCTTACTCCCATCTATTGTTGCTCTCTCCAACAGCGGTCCTATTGAGGTAATGTTTCCCACCAGCCTTGCAGATTTAAATCTGTTCTTCCATCCTACAGGTTTAATTGCATTTTGGAATCCTTTTGTGTTAGGCTGAGTTAGTTGCCATGATTCTAAGGTGGCTTCCAGAGGATATCACTGTTCATAATGAAGATTTGGAGGGTAACTATCCTTTTTGTTTTAATTTCTTATTTATGTTCAGGACTTACTTGAAACTGCAGTCAATCCAAGTTTAAACAATAAAGTTAGAATAACAGAAAACCTTTTTTCCCTTCTGTGAAGTTATGTCATCTACTGTTAAAATATTTCTTGTGACCAATAGGCGATAGACGGAGATCTCTGTTACGTGGCCTTACTGAGTCACTGCCACAAATCCTGCCACTGTTGTATTCCGTAAGTTTGCGTTTACTTTGTTCAAAAGACACAAGTATTTCTGTTGGTTTGTCTGGTTTCATGATATTCTGAAACATACTAACATGAGCATTGTGTAATCTCTCACCTTGTAGCTACTTGAGAAGCATTTTGTTGCTGCTTTAAGTGAGCACTCAAAGCAGCAAATGGTCTTGGCTAAACAACATGCAGGGACAGTGACAGCGGTTCTAAATGCTGTCAATGCATATGCTGAATGGGCTCCTGTGACAGATCTAGCCAAATATGGTTTAATTCATGGGTATGCATACTAGAGTATTAGATACGCCAAGTTTTTGGTGGGATTCTCTCACTTGTCTCATTAGTTATCCTGTTCATTTCGCAGATGTGGGTCCTTGCTTTCTTACAGCGATTTTCGCCTCCATGCTTGCGAGTTTTTCAAAGTAATATGTCAGAGGTACAGACTACAAAGAGACTTTATGTACTCGATCAAAAGTTCATTTCACTGGTAGCCTTTCCCTTTTCTGATATGTTCTTGGTTTGCGTGCTACTCTGTCTCAGAAAAAGACCTGTGGATGTTGCAGTTGCTGAGTATGATGCTGCAATGTGCAACATTTTCCAGGTGTTGATGAACATTTCGCAACAATTTTTGACCAGATCTGGCATGCAGCCCAGTTCTATTGATGAAAGCGAGTATGAGTTCGCAACGTGTGTTTGTGAGACAATGGTTGCTCTAGGATCTTCTAACATGCAATGTATACTACCTGATGGAACTAGAACTTTCCAGTTCTTACAGCAAGTGAGCATTTCCAAACACACCTAATACTTTTTGAAGAGTAAATAATTGCTTGTACTGCTTCCCCTCTAATTTGTTCTAGTGCTAGTTGGCATAAAGTATTCAAAAGAAATATCCCTGGGTTTGTTAAATTTTTTTGAAAGACTGCCCATTTTTTGGTTTGAATGTGAATTTCACAATTTAAATCTGAGAATAAAGATAGCCTACAAAACTAAGTGCTACTGATGTAGTTGCAAGATCATATACTCTATGTGGTGTTGTTGGGTTTGAATTCCACATGCGCTATCCTTGTTTTTTTCCTTTTCTATGTGGAAATGCAAAATATGTGGAGCTGATGTGGGCCCACTACGTGGCACATGCTTAACATCTAGCCACCAGGACAGCTATATTTGTGTGTAGCTCTCTTATTGTTGAGATGTTAACTCTTAAAAATTTGAAATTAAGATCAAATGAAACTTTCTGGCTGGTTATATCAGCTCCTGTGAGAAGTCCTGTTATCACTGAATGTTTGTTCCCTGGCTTGTTAGTAAGTGTAGTGGTCACTAATAAGGTGATGTCCTATATCTATTGCCTGTGGGGAATGGCCGTTAACTTGTGTAATATCACCACATGACTGTTGGATATACTTATCAAAACTCATTCTAGTCTTAATTTCGCTAACGTGATGATTTCCATGTGTTAGCATTTGGTCCCTTACTTTTTACTATTCCTTGCAGATGCTGGAGTATTACCAACATTACAAAATTGCGCTTCATTTCCAGTCTTTATTATTTTGGCTGGTAATCTCCATACCTTTGTTTGCATAGTTGAAAGCATGCCATATAATTTCGTAACTTGAGAGAAGCTAACCCAAACTTTGCCTAGGTGGTATTGAGAGAACCATCGAAAGCTAAGTCTGTTGCACGTGTTTCTGGTGACAACTCTGCTGCTGGCAATTCTGCATCCACTGGTGACTTATCAGCAGAAAAGGAGAAGAAAGGGGTATCAGTATTTGTTACTGATGAAATATATAGTACAATTTTGGACGTTTCTTTCAAAAGAATGCTCAAGAACAGTGGGAATGTATCTTCTGGGTTGTTAGAACTATGGAGCGAAGAGCTTGAGGGGAAAAGTGACTTCTGCAACTACCGCACCAAATTGGTATGTCTTGTTTTCTCGTGACTCTCTATACACAGTAGTTTCCCTTGGTCCTTGTTAAGTATAGAATACAGCACAACCAATGATACCCTCATTTTGTTCGCACCACAGTTAACTGTGTCTTATGCAATCTACTTGACAAAGTATTTTTAAATTCTTCCTGCAGTTGGATCTCATTAAAGTCATTGCTTCGCAAAGACCTGTGATTGCTGCAGCAAGCATTGTTCAGAGAATAAATGTTGTTTTTGGGGATGCTAATCAAGCAACTAAATCCCCTCAGGTTGGATTAGTTGCATATGTTTACCACATCAACTTAATGATTTCTGCTTCCATTTTGAACTTTTGGTCAAAGAAGGTTTACCTCTGCACATTATTTTTTTTGGTTCCAGGATCTCGATGCAATGGAAGGGGCTCAACTGGGGCTTGAAGCAGTTGTCAGTGCTATATTTGATGGCTCAGTTGATTATGGAAAGGCTGATTGGGAGATGAAATCCCAACTGCACAAGATTTTTGAAGGTTTCACCCAAAATCTAACTTTGTTTTTGACTTATTGGGGTCTACATTGTGCTAAGTTCCCTTATGCTTTTCACCAGGCTTACTTCAGCAGCTTCTTTCTTTAAAGTGGACAGAACCTAACCTTGCAGTTATTCATGGTCGTTATTTGGATGCTTTGGGTCCTTTTTTGAGACATTACCCAGATGCAGTTGCCAGTGTTGTTAATAAGCTTTTTGAACTGTTGACGTCTCTCCCCATCACATTTCAGGTACACCTATGTTTTCACTTCAGTAAATACCTTAGTACTTTCATTCTGTGTGAAGTAGCGAGGCTGGGGATTCATATTCGTCATATAATCAATTCCATGAGCGATGTTTCTGTTGGTGTAAGTCATGTGCTTGCTAGATTCTTTTGTGAATGAATGTCTAAGGATCCTGCCATGCCAATCAAGTGTGATGGCTGCAGGCAGTAGTAGGTATGTGCAGCCATTTTGCAACTTGTTCTCTAGCTGGTTGAATGAAATAGGCAGTGGTAGTAGTTGGAGCATGATCTCTAATGTAGCAAGTGGCGAACATGATTTTGTACCGTGAACCATATAGCATGCTTTGCATATTAATTAAACAATAGGGAGCTGTGGAGGTAATCTTGCAGCACTACATTCACCTGTGTTCATCAGTTTCCTGGAGCTCAATATGAGCACTGCTAACAGTAGCAGAAACGAAAAACTGATGTCACTTTGAGCTGGACATATCTTATATGCCATCACTCCATGCTGCTTCTTTAATATTCTGTTTGCTAAATTTGAATTATTGGGTTGCCATGTCATTATACAAGTTTTGCATTTACACTTCTCATTTCTACTACTTATTGTATTGCTGTGTCTGCAGGATCCATCAAACAATTCTCGCTTAGCAAGGTTGCAGATATGCTCATCATTCATTCGTATATCGAGAGCTGCTGATAAAGCACTTCTGCCTCACATGAAGGTTAGGCTTAGTTCATACTCCCCCTGTTTCAAATTATAGGTCATTTTGGCTTTTCTAGATTCATAGATTTTGCTAAGTATGTAGATATAGCGTATATCTAGGTGCATAGCAAATACTACGAACATAGAAAAGCTAAACACCTATACTTTGGGACGGAGGAAGTAACTGATTGCCACTTTATCATTTGTTGTTTCGTTATTCTACATGGAGCTGTATTATGAGACATTTTGGTATTCTGTGGCAGTGACCACTTATAGCACCATCTTCAAGTTTTTAAGTGTAGTTGTGTTTTGACACTCATTTCACTGTTTATCCAATAGTTACCAGAATCTTGGTTTGTTGGATTGGCGGTACGGGTTCAGGGTTGCTACTTTTTAAAAGTTAGGTTTGCTAAGGTATACCCCTTTGATTTGTGAATGGTTATTTGTTCATGATTCAGAATAAAATTGCAAAGGGAGAAGGAATGGGGAATGGAAAGAAATAGGATCACGTTAGCTAATAGGCCCAGTCCAGTCACTTAATTATCACAAATCCCCCACCAACCTGCCATTTGCTGTCCCATATCTTTCTTGTGCTGCCCTAGTCCCCCTTCAGTTCAACTCCATGGCCAACTTTGCAGCCACTGCTACTCGTCTCGCTCCTCACTAACCTTTTCCTTCTACAAACGCAGCTCTGCTTCTGGCATTCGTCACTGTAAGATTGTAGGATGCGTATAATGTGGTAGATGTATTGCATTGAGCCCCTTGGGCGGTATATATGAGAGTACATGGCTTGGAGGGCAAGTAGCCTCTCCTAGAGATAAGGAAGGTTATCCGGGATTACAATCAATCCTAAACTAACCATATCTCGAGTTGCCTAATATCTCTATACGCTAACATCCCCCCGCAGTCGTAGCGTTCGTAGCGTTAGCAACATGAATGGACAGACTGGAGCAATGGAGAGATATCCCCCCGTAGTCGAAACGCTGGTGCAAGCGCTTCGACTGGAGTAGCTCATGCAGATGATAGCCCCTTAATGCCGAAGTAGCCGAAGTCGAGGTGGTCGTGGCCGAAGCCGTAGAGGAGGGGTCGGGTGATCTTGACCCAAGCGTGGCCGCCCAGGTGGCGCCGAGTGGTCGACCGGAGACGCTGAGTGGTTGACCGGAGAGCCGAGTTGCCGCGGGTAGGCAGCAGCTTCTAGCGGCAGGTTAGCAGGACGGTGCGGCTGGATGGCGAGAGTCACGGCGCAACTGAAGAGCGCGACTTACAGTCCCAGTCGGCACATCGGCGGCGGTGTCCGCGAGTTTGCGGCGTGAAGAACTCGGAGTAGAGGCGCTGAGTCGCCGACCGACGGCGCTAGGGAGCGCCGAGTGGCTGATCAGAGGCGCCTGGAGACGGAGCTAAGTCGCCGACCGGCGGCGCTGGGGGCGCCGAGTGGCCGATCGGAGGCGCCTGGAGGTGATGCTGAGTCGCCGACCAGCAAGCGGGGGCGCTGAGGGGCTGATCGGAGGCACCAAGTGGTCAGCCTGAGGGTGTCGAGTGGTCGTCTGGGGGCGCCGAGGGGCGGCGAGGTGGTGCGGGCGCCGCCGCCGCTGGAAGGCGGCGACACCGGCGGTAGAGGCTCGATCACGAGCGTCGTCACTGCAGCCTGAGAAGGCGCAGCAACAACCTCGTCCTTCGGGGGTGTCGACGATGATCGGCGAGGAACGGCGATGACGGCGACGAACGGCAGGGCGACGCAAACCGATCTTAGATCGGAAAGAAAAAAAAAGCAGCAGCAAACGAACCTTGGGTACAATCTCAGGGTGCCCCTAGCAGTTCCCATCCCCACCCTTATCCCTTCCCCACATTGGTCAACCGTCGGAGAAAGAAAATCAGGGGGGAGAAAGTCGACCGAGCCTTCCTGTCTCCATGGCGGCGCATCCACCCGCCCTCGAGATGCAGCAGGACGCTGGCGGAGAGGGTAAGTGGTGGAGCGCGCGTGCGGATCGAGAAGTGTCCGGGCGGGAAGCAGAGGGCGGCGAGATGGGGTGGAGTCCCCACGGTGGCGCGGGTCGCCGGCGATGGCGGTGGAGCGTCGCGGTGGAGGTGCGTGGAGGCCGGGGCGGAGCGAGGCGACCCCGCTGAGCCCGTCCCGACGGCGGATCTTGATGGGCGGCGCCGGAATCGACCGGCAGTGCGGTAACCCAGCCCGATCCCGTGGCTCCGGTGGCGCTTGCAGCCTGGCGCACCTCGTGCCTCGTCCGCCGTGCGGTCGCGCACAGGGCAGTGACGCGCAGGAGGAGAGAGGGCCAGCGCAGGGCCTGCGCGCCCGGGGGAGACGGCGATGGAAGGGCGACGAGGGAGCCGACCAGATCGTAGCACCACGGGAGGTAGTCCTTCTGCTGTGCTTGACGACGACGGCGTGGCGGATCAAAGGGATCCGCCGCGCATCCTACGAGGGCGCGGCCCCCGGCAGAGATCGGGATCGATCTCCCCGGGGGCGGCGCGGGGGCTTGCGGCAGCGGAAGCCTAGGTCAGATCGTGACCCTCTGAAACCATGTAAGATTGTAGGATGCGTATAATGTGGTAGATGTATTGCATTGAGCCCCTTGGGCGGTATATACGAGAGTACATGGCTTGGAGGGCAAGTAGCCTCTCCTAGAGATAAGGAAGGTTATCCCGGGATTACAATCAATCCTAAACTAACCATATCTCGAGTTGCCTAATATCTCTATACGCTAACAGTCACTGCCAGCCGCCATTTCTCACCAGTGACTAGCAAAATGGATAGCCTCTATCATCCTCATTTCTGTGGTAACTTGTTTCTTCTGAGACAGCAGACTGCTTTGCCATTCCGATGCCAGCCACATCCCTTCCTTCTCCATCATTCCTTCCTTGACTCTTGCATCCATGGTGGCGCCCCTGACGGCAACTCTCATGTCTCAGCCTTGCATAGGTCCGTTCTCCTTCGTCTGTTTGGGTGCGCCTAGGCCTTGCATACCACCCACTGTTTCGGAGTGATTCAGTTTGCGCACAAACCGTGAATTGGTTTGCGCAAACTCTATTGCGGTTTGTGGCTCTCCAGTGCGATTCTGGTAACTACGGTTTATCCTTCTATGGACAAGAGGAAAAGTGTGTCTTGTGATAGTAAGATGGAAATTGAAAGGACTCTTGTCTTTAGCCTCCATTTGGTATTATTGAGCTGTGTTGTGCTTCACTGTGAAGTTTATGTCAATAGTATACCAATGCTGTGCTGCATAATGAAATATTTGCTCCTAGAGAAACATTTATTTATTCTATTTAGGTTTGGTGTCATGGCTCTGAAAACATGATATAATTTGGCTTTCAATTTTGTTTAAAAGTAGTAAAATAAAGCTGTGCATTAAACATGCCTACTGCACCTGTCTCATCGGGAATCATAGTTCATCTTTTTAATTTAAAGTTTGGAATTTTAGGCTGGTTCTAATCAGAATGCAACTATGTTTCAGGGCTGGTTCTAATTTTCCATGCATCATGCTTTCATGTTGCTTTCACCATCATTTATCTGCTCTTTTGGTTGATGGAAATGCTTTTTTCCAATGACACAGAACATTGCTGATACCATGGCTTACCTTCAAGGAGAGGGTCGCTTACTACGTGGCGAACATAATCATCTATGTGAAGCGTTTCTTGTGATGGCATCCTCTGCTGGGTATTTGGCCACTAAACCTTTTTAAATTATTGCCTACAGCTTCAAGGTTTTTTTTTTTGTTTTTTTGGTGTTGCTTCTATTATAATTTGTATTTTTGTTTGTTGCCATAGGATTCAACAACAACAGGAAGTCCTTGCCTGGTTACTTGAACCTCTAAACAAAATGTGGACTCAAGTGGAATGGCAAACTGCATACTTGTCTGACCCTACTGGTTTGACAAACATGTTTGCTGATAGCCAATTCATGTGGTCAATATATCACACAGTTACATTCTTTGAAAAGGCACTGAAGAGGAGTGGAACCAAAAAGTCTAGCGCAACTCCACAAGCACCCACAACAACAGCGGCACCTGGTTATCTTCATCCAATGTCTTCACATCTAGCATGGATTCTGCCCCCTCTCTTAAGGGTATGCTTGGTAGTTCTTGATTGTCACCTGAGATAATCTCTCTCCCTCGGTCCAGAAATGTAAGGCGTATTTTGACCAGGGAAAAGTCAAACATTACAAACTTTCTCAAAGTGGTTTTGATAAAGTTAATTATATGTACATTTAGTGCATAAAGTTTGCATCAATATATTTGTATTCAAAGTGGTTTTGAGATTATGTTGAGTCTTAGCATATACTTTGGAAGACTTTTCCCCAGTCTCAATATGCCATACATTTCTGGATGGAGGGAGTAATTAGAACTACAAGAATGGAAATTATATGATATCACTGAATCCTGTTATAATCTTTATGTTGTTACTTGTTCTGCTAGCATTTTAACTTTCCTTAATCTGATGTTTGATTTTTAGCTGCTGCGATGCATACATGCTCTTTGGGCTGAGCCGTTTGCTCAGTCTCAGACGGCGGAAATCAAAGCAGCAAAAAGCATGACTGTTGCGGAGCAGGCTAGCCTTCTAGGAGAGACAGGTAAACTCACCAAAGGCCAGGTAGCTCCTGCTGATGGATTGCTGGATGTTCAAAGAGATGGGGAATCTAAGGAAAACAACATAAAAAACTGGTTGCGCGGGATTCGAGACAGCGGGTAAGCATTATGAATTCTTATTGCCACTAGAGAATACTGGTACCGAAAATGGAATCAAGCCATGCAAACTTTTCTTTCTATTAGTCTAACAACATTATCAGCAACATGGTATCTGATTGTGTTTGGTTGGTAGCCTCACTAGTTT
This sequence comes from Urochloa ruziziensis, assembly GCA_015476505.1. NCBI lineage: Eukaryota > Viridiplantae > Streptophyta > Magnoliopsida > Poales > Poaceae > Urochloa > Urochloa ruziziensis. The sequence goes on along the minus strand of CM027122.1, from coordinate 23,159,356 downwards.
TGCGAGATTATTGTTAGCCTCCAACTATTTGACTATTATTATCTGGACATTTACCAACTTGGCACTGCCCTTGCATGGTAGTAGGGCTTGAGCAATACAGTTTCCACCAAACCATCTAGAAGAAATTTCAAATTTGTGAATAAATCAGTAGTCACAGCATAAGTAAGAATATAACTGATTATTTAACAATTAACAGCTACTGAAGCACAATTTGATAGAGGCGGAAAAAGTTAAGTAGAAAAATGAAAAGAGTAAGCTGACAAAATTTGGATGCAGGAATTGTTTGTAAACCAAAGCTGCAGTGTCAATTTTACCAAATACTTGGCACATGATGTGAATGTAATCCAAAGAACCTTCTCTTTTTTTGGGACGTAATCCAAAGAACCTTCTTTCGCCTGATTTTGCCCTGTTTTTGGTCATGGCCACGTTTTGGTGGGGCTATTTGCGGTTCAAACCAAACATAACCTTGTTCTACACTATTCATGCCATGTAATGTAAATGTCTGAACCTTTGGTCAATTTGACATATATATACTCCCTGCAAATTTAATAATAAATGTACTTGGTCGACACTTCGAGTAACCAGAAACAATCGTGTATGCAGTTCACAGATGTTAAGATACAATGTTTCCTTTTTTGTGTAATCTTTTCTGACACATGTAAAAAATGTCATACCACAGGTACAATGTTTTAGGATTGGCAGCTACTCTTGGGGAAGCATTCTTTCGATGCGCGGAGGCTTCCTCTGTCACCCTTGCTCTTATGGAGAATGTGCAAGTTATGGAGTTTCGGCATTTGCGCCAACTTATCCACCTTGTTATTATTCCATTTGTTAAATATTGTCCTGCTGATTTATGGCAAGTGTGGCTAGTAAACCTTTTGCAGCCAGTATTTGTCCACTGTCAGCAAGCTCTTCATTATTCATGGTCCAGTCTTCTTCATGAGGGCCGGGCTAAGGTTCCAGACAGCATCGGTAATCTTTCTGGGTCAGAACTGAAGGTAGAGGTCATGGAAGAGAAGTTACTACGTGATTTGACTCGCGAAGTGTGTTCTGTGCTTTGGGCTTTAGCATCACCAGGCTTAAATAGTGGACTCCCGTCCTTGGAACAACTTGGAGCTTCCAACCGGATGGATTCTTTGAAGAATCTGGAGTCTTTTGCTTCAAGTTCTCTCACCGGGTAATGCAAAAATTTCTAGCTCCTTGCGTGATTTAAATAACCTTGTATTTGAAGAATGTAGTACAAGAATTGGTGTCAGATAAATTGATTAGCTGGATCCATTTTGCTTCCTTTGCTGTATCTGCATCTCATAGCTATAACGTTATCTGCATCTCGTAGCAGTAACTAAAAAGATAAACTGCCAGGCTTGAACAATTTGGGAAGAAATATGCAAATTGTTGACTTTGGTCCATGGAGTACGAAAACATCAAATATTATAACACAGTCTTCAAAATTAGAACATGAAATATATTACAACAGATGGTATATGGTTAGCATTGCAAAAGACTTTTGAGGACAACTCTGTTGGAAATCACTCCCTCACTTTCTAGGTGTTTTATCACAAACACACTACATCGGTGGACTCACACATAAGAACACAACAAAAGTATTTTTGGTGATGCAGGCCACACTGCCTTCATCATTTTTTCACATTTATATAGCTGGTACAGGGCTGCACACCTGCTCATGATGTCCTCATAATTAATGTATTCAATGCCCACATGATCTGCATATTGTTCTCTTTTAACTAGAACAAAATCTAGTGCTGTTGTTTTCATATGTCCAATTTTGATATTCTTAGCCTTAGTGGTGATTACATTTTACAAAGTTTGATTGCATGAACCCTTAAGCATTGATAAAAAAAAGTTAAAAGCATAGATGAGCTCATCAAATAACAAAGAAGACCGAATTTTCATCACCCAAGCCGCGACCCCTCTGCTCTTCTAAGTGAGGCAGAGTGGGTTTTGTTGTATTTCTCTCTATTAATGCAAAGATACACAACTCTACTGAGTGTTTTAAGGAAAAAAAAACAAGAAGACTGATTTTTGTTTCTTTCACAGATTTCTTATGCTTCATGTTGGCGCTGCCCTTCCTGCATTGAGGATATCAGTTGAAGTGTTCAGTTGGACAGATAGTGATGCTGTGACTAAAGTTATCCCGTTTTGTGGTGCACTGATTCACCTCGCTGTTGCCTCAAACCAGGCTGAGTTGAGGCAGTTTGTTGCAAAGGATTTATTTTCTTCTATAATACAGGGTTTATCTGCTGAATCAAATTCAGTCATGAGTGCTGAACTTGTTGGGCTTTGTCGGGAGATATATGTCTATCTGTCTGATAGAGATCCTGCACCTAGGCAGGTAATTTTGTGGGTTACATAGTTGATATGATATATACTTGTTCTGACTCGACAGTAGTTGTGCTATGCTTTTGAGGCCTTGAAAGTTTTGTGCTATTCTGGAAAATGTGTTCATGTTGATTTTGATTGATATAATTAATTCCTTCTAGTTTAAAGTTTGAAATGACTGTCACATGTTGGTGCAGTACTTTATGAGGACATGGGTACATTCAATGACGTGTATCATGTTACCTTTGTTTATGGGCTTGTTATTTTGAACTGTTTCTTTTTTACATGAATATTGATATTTTCATTGTTACACACTGTTTTAGATATTATATATTTGCCTAAGTGGTCATCTACTATCCTTACTCCAAATGAGTGCTATTAGTTTTTTTACATAACTTAGAAGCATGCTAATATTTAACTCTGGTTGTTGATGCATTGAACTCTATAAGGGCTAATAGCTGTGGTTTGTTGCTCCAGATCCCAATTTGCATGCATGAGTGGTTCCATGACCATATTATTTGTAGCACACTCGTTACAATAACTCCCTAGGCGTATTAATGATCCACTTTTATGTATATACATTAATTTTTCCTTAACTTTTGGATAGTGTTATCATTTTTGTTATTATTATTTCATAATCACACTGATCGTCACCATTTAACTTTATGTTATTTTAGAAATAATTAATATTAGTAGATTTTTCCATATATAAAAGGGCCATGTTGTAGCTACAGCTACTTGTTTGATAGTGAATTTTCAAGGAATACGAGTGTGCAAGTGAACATGCATGGGCATAGTTTCCGCTTCTTTAAATGAAATATCATTACCAATGGGTCAATCGATAGTTGACAAAGCACGACTCCATTGCTTGTTATTTTATGAGTAGGATGCAAATCTCATAGTTCTTTTACCTGGTCAGTTATGTGCATTGGCACTAAATTTGAAGTGTTTTCCTTGTAGGTTCTTCTTTCGCTCCCACACATCAAACAGGAAGATTTGCTAGCGTTTGATGACTCTTTGAGTAAGACTGCTAGTCCGAAAGAGCAAAAGCAACATATGCGAAGCTTACTTCTGCTGGCTACGGGGAACAAATTAAGAGCTCTTGCTGCTCAGAAGACAACTAATGTGATTACCAATGTTACAAGTGAGTGAACTACCTCTCTTTTTTTTCATTATTGTGTATCGTACCATCAGGTCCATGAGCATAACATAACCTGGAGAAGCTGGGTCTAAACGCACACAGTTACATTCTTCTATGGTGTTTTTATCTGTTGCTCGCCATAAAGATGGTTATTTTCATGTCAAACTAAACTCTGTTCCCTTCAATCAGCTCTAGGCATTTAGACAATGTCTGACACATAGCTTACCTTGTACAAGTCTAATTGTTTTTGTGTTGTTAACAATGCTATAAGTTTGTTTTGAGTCGTTCTAGGACATGTAAACTGGGGATTGTTTTTGTGCTGATAATCTCGTGACTTGCACGTTTATTTCCATATAGCTTGGAATGCAATCTTATGCTATCAAATAATCAGAGCTGATTTGAAGTTTTACAATATCCTGGATTAACACACATTCTTTTCTTTTACTTGCAGCTCGAAATAGGAGCTCTACTGCATACCATGGATCAAGTGCTGAAGAAGATGGACAAATTGGATTGGCGACACTGTCATCAACATGACCTGCTAAAGTTTTTGGGCGTGTAAAAAAGTAGAATATAGAAATGGATCCTAATGTGGTAACTATTGGTGGATGACGGATTCTTGCAGCATCATTATGTGAGGATGAATGCATGCTGAGATATACGGCTATACCCTTCCCGTCATGAGCAACTGACCGATTCTTTGGTTTAGATGGTTTTGTTTTCTAGATGGTGTGTAACCTGGAGCCTGCGTGTGGGTTTTGGGGAGATGGTGAAAGTGGTATATGTAATTACTTGTAGTTCATAGTTACATACTAATAGTATATCCTTGCCCTGTGGGCTGTCAGCTTGCGTCTCAGAACGTTTTTCCTCGTGGCGTTTTTAAGTCATGTGGTAGAATCTTATAACGAGGTATTTCAAGTACTACAGTTTTTGTCTGCTAAAGGAGGCTAAATTTCTTTTTCTTCGAACGTGCGTTTGCCTAGTTTTACATTGTATAGAGGGGCGCTGAAAACAACTCAATTTGTGCGCAATATTTGCTTATGAGATTACTTCGACGTTTCTGCAAGCAATCAGACACAGCTTTAGTTTTTGTATACAGCATAGTTTGTCCAATAATCATAAAGATAGGACATCCTACAAATGAGAAAAAATTGGACAGTCAAGACATGTTGTAAAAGATATTTAACGATGTTGCAACTATTGTTTCAACATGTTTCATGGTCAATGTTGTATGAATTGCGAAGGCCTCAGGATTTATACATGTTTTAAAATGTTATAAGTGATAATTTCTAATGTTAAATAATTAGTTTCTACTGTCAACGGACCGTCTTATGAAAAAATTTCATCAGACATGCGAGGGCCACTGCTTAATTTGTTTCTTACCTTATGGCCTGAGCCAGCTTGCGACCTATCACTGCGGCGACTTTGCTATTACTATTAATTAGACAGTCTTAAGGCGACAAGTTGATGGACAATTATGTGGTGAGCGATCATTCAATTGCGATGGGATCAAGAGGATGTAGGCCATGGTTTACCTTTATACTCCGTAAGTTGCATGTACATTTATAGTGCGTGTTTACTATGTGATCAAGAGGATGTAGGCCTTGGTTTCTCCTGACAGGTTCAAAACGTTTCTTTTACCATACTTGAAAAGGATACCAAGTGATGTCAAATTAAATTTTGGAATTCAGCACTTACAATATCAAATTGTAGTACTTAATATATATTATCTATGTAGTTATAAGTTGTACCATATGCTACGTTTTCAAGTGCAGTAGAAACCCTCCATCAAGGATGGTCTGAACTCATTGGAACAAAGAATTTACCTGGCGAATTCCCATCAATTACATATAGGAAATTAAAAGGTCCAATGCACCCCTGTTATCTCATCACTCTTCCTTCAATACTCCCTCCGTCCAAAAAAAAAAAAAAAAAAAAACAAGTCGTTTTGTGATTCAAATTTTATCACATAAAACAATTCGTTTTACCCGATTTGACAGGTTTGTATGTGCATGTAGGCATGCAACAGTCGGTTAGCACCAAATCTGGCTAAAAGATAGTGACAAACAAGGTCATTTTACATTTTTGTTAATCTGTCCTAAAACGTCTAGAATAACTTATTTTTTGGGACGGAAGGAACATGTGTGCTTTCGTTATTTTCCGGAAACCATCTGAACACAACACTTACATCATTTCTGTGTTTTGATTTTTGAAAGCACATTTAGTTTTGTGATACGAGGCATTCCATCGCAACGTCGAAATGTCTAACGGTAATGCTTAGGACCGGGCATCCGACGCGTGTCTCCCATTGGACGCATACGTGGCGCGCCCTGCTCCATATGCTTGAAGCAGTTGTCCTCTTCTCCCACCCACATTTCTCTCTCCCAGCGACTCTCGGTGTTGGTCTAAAAAAACAGATTTACTCCGTCTCTATGTAAGTTGACTTAGATGTTGTTTTGGCGTAAGTCGATGATGCTAGTCGTCCGATCGGCAACCTACGCACTGATGTCTTGTTGTGTTTTCGGGTCCGCAACTCTATCATCTGTGTGTTACGGGTCGCAAACCCATTTTCGTTATCACAGCCCCGACTCCACTTTGGTATGCCCCGACTCCACAGACGGATCCTGGTGCTGGTGGGCTACTTCTCGGCATCCATCAGAGTCGCCGCTCCCCAGCAGCGCCGCGGGCAGGGAGATCCAGTTCGGGGTGCCGTTCCAGCGAGCGGCGGAGGCGGAGGTATCCCGGGGGCTCCTCTTCGGCGTGTCCTCTGTTGGGGGCCGAGACAGGCGGAGGCCGAGAGATCCCGGGCGGTGTCCGTCGGCGCTTCACCGGTGACGTCGAGGAGGTAGGTATCTGTCGAGGCTCATTTCCTATCCTTCTTCTGGACGCATCGTGTTGTTTTGAATCTGCACCGTAGCTTATTAGGTCAGATTCGTGGCTTGTTATGGTTCGATTTGATTATTCTAGGGTTCAATTTGGGGCGAATCATGTTAGATTTGTGGTCAATTTCGTTGAATCGAGGTATGCTAGGGTTGAATTTGAGATTCCTGGTAAACTTTAATCTGGCCCAATGCTTGTTGTCTGAATCGTGCTGCTAGTTGCTCAATCTGGCCCAATGCTTTGTTGTCTTAGTCAGTGCTGCTAGTTGCCTGCATGATTACACTGTACTCAATATTTTGCATACTATTCTCATGTCATGAGATCTAGCTGAGCTATTTGTAAACAAATACATATACGAGGCTTGTGTTGTACCAGTATTTTTCTGTGAATAACCTAAATTTCAGGTAACCAAAATAAGATGCCATCATGAATCAAATAAAATGAAATCTTGTTATTCATTTGACAAATGCACTGCAATACATTTGATCACTTTTAGTGTTTTGATCAGTTGAATACATGACCGCTACTTCTCTTGCTCATATAAGTAATTTTGGCCTGCATGCTGTTGGTTTGAAGCTGTGTCATCAGTTTTTCACCAGTGCAACCATGTGTGTTGTTTAATGTTAAGTTGTTAACTTGCATGGATTCCTTTTTTCTTGCAATATAGTCTTAGTTTTTGTTACTAGTATTTAGTGAGGGTTTTTTTCTTGCTTCTACGATACTTTCAGTTATTCCAAATTATTCCTAGGGTCATTACTTTATCACAAGCACTTTGGCTACTAGAAGTAGGTGCATAGTGGTGGTGGTTGCATGGTCGATGATTTTTGTTCACAACACACATGCAAATTTATATACATGTCATGTTACCATTGTTGTTAAGGTCGCACACAGCTATTCTGTAAACTATTCAAATTGATGAGTTATAGTCTATAAGGCTGCACTTTTCAGGACCTAAGAATATTAATATGTAATTAGGATTGTCTGCTAATTGCGTTGCCTGAACATATATACTTTGTTTTCTGAATTTTTCATTTTCATTGTGGTTACGATAGAAGCATTGAAAGGCTAGGGGATTTCAACTACTTCTAATGGTCACTTTTGTTTTTGTTAATTAGTAGTATTGTCTTATACATAGTATTTATTATTTGTGGTTGCTGGTTGGTCACTTTGATTTTGGTCAATTACCATTCCTGATTAGTGGCCGTAAAAATGACAAGTAACTTATACTAGAATTATACCCTCATTTAATATCATACTTTTCTAGATTGTTACTGTAAAATATGAAATTGTGGCTTACTAGACTAGGTATTTCTCTAGACTATTTCCATCTACCTTTATGTATGGCATTCTTACTGTCTGCTAGAGAAGTTAGAACTGAGAAGGCAGAGTGGCAAGCTTTTTTAGAAGGATTTTTAAAAATTCTTTTGTAGATTTCTGCAGTTTTAGCTTTTGCATGGCCTATGAAGGTTCAAAGTTACGCTAGGCGACGCCTAAGGCGCGCCTAGGCGCGATTAGTAGCCAGGCGGAGGGTGCTCGCCTCGCCTATGGGGGTAGGCGGGCATCTAGGCGGAGAAGGAGGCAGAGGACGGCGGCGTCCGAGGTAGAGATGCGAGGTGGCGGCGGAGAAAGCTGGGGACGGGCGGCAGAGGAGGCAGGGGACGGGCAGCGCGGCAGAGGAGAAGGAGGATGCAGGGGACGAGCGGTGGCGGCAGAGGTTGCCGGTGATGGAGGAGGAGGAGCCTCGGGCGGAGGTTCCTGGTGAGGGAGGAGCCTCAGGCGGCGACGGACAGCAGGCTCGAGCGCGGGCGGGAGGTGGCACGCGCAGGCCATGGCGAGCACGACGAGAGAGAGACGGAGAGGGGAACCGGCGATGGCGGCGGTCGATGTGGGAGAGCGAGAGAGGGCGTCGGGGTCTCGGGAGAGAGATGCGGTTGGGGGGAGAAGGCAGGGACGGGGTGAGACTGGGAGAGGATAAGGTTGGGCTGGGATTAGACTTCTTCTATGGGCCTTATTTCTAACTTTCGGCCCATTCTTTCTAACCTTATCTTTTCTTTTTTAGATGCAATACATCGCCTAGATGATCGCTTAAAATGCCTAATCGCGATTAGGCGCGCCTAATCCCTAGGCTAAGGGTCAGCGCCTAGAATCCGCCTAGCACCTAGCGAAACTTTGTGAAGGTTTAGATGCTTTGTGTGCTGACACCAGATTGTGTGGGTGCAGTGTAGCACTATACTTGTCATTGGGACTTTTACAAACTATATGTTTCTCTCTGTTTTTTTTAATCTTTTAGGTGAACCTATTCGCTATCTGAGGACCCAGTGTGTCTGAGGACCGGTGGATGGTCGCTTCCTGGTGTGATGAGTGATTGACAACGTGGTGTGGATTGACGTTTCCCTTGGCTCAAGTATTGCAGGTGTAGAATGCGGCTTGGTTGCATTGGTGCAGGTGAAAAACAGGCGCGAAAGGTCTTAGCCATGGCGGCCTCCGAGGAGCGGAGAGACAAGTAGGCTTGGTTCGAGGGACCCGATGGCCGGTGGATCAAGTGCGGTTCACATGCTGGTAAGAACGAGCAAGGGGACGTGGTTCCGGTGCGAGGTGGCGGCTCACAACCGAAGCTCGTACGCGGACGAGAAGCCGGCGCAAGGTGGCGGCTAACAACCGAAGTTTGCGCGCGGGGTTTGGTGATTTGGCCACAAAATCATCGGTGGACGGTTTCCCTTGGTTTGGGCCTCAAAACCAAGGACCGAGGACTCGACGAGGCGAATTTGGGCAGCTGGGCCGAGTGAGGCTGATAGGGGCGGTTTAACCGCCCCCCAGGGCCGGTTTAACCGCCCCCCTGGGCTGGCCCAAGAACGGCGTCGAGGAGCTTCGATCCGGAGGACACGCGGCGTGACTGCAAGGCTTGCGTCGGAGGGAAGCTAGCTTGCAGTGGAAGGTGCCCGAGCCAGAAAATATCTGAGATCAAAATGTCAAATTTGCCCCTGAGGGGTATGTATCACTTAGGGGTAGTTTAGTCTTTAGAGCACCACCACTTGGACTACTAATAGGCCCCTTCAGGGCTGGTGGCTGCTATCTCTCAAGTTATCTCTTTAGGTTTTCCTTTGAACTAGTTTTCCCTTCATCCCCTCCACCTAGAACTACTTCGAATCTTTCGTAGTTTGTATAGGTGAATTCATGGTTATGTGATGGAGTTTGTGCTGCTCATCTTTGTGCCATGATTTGATTTCCCGAGCTCCCCTTCCTTTTTCTATTTTCGTGGGTATTTTCGGAGCTATTTTTGGGGGATTTTCGTTCTTCTTGTTTTAGGGCGTTTTCTCTCGGATTTCTTTGGGGGATTCACGTATGAGTGCCTTGTGCCTCTTTTGCTGGTGATCCTTTGCCCCCAAAAGCCGAGAATCGCTCTGGATTTGAGATTTTCGGGATGAACTCGAGGTCATGGTGTTCTTCGCGAGATCTGCGATTCCGGGAGTTGTACTGAGTTAGAGGCCGAGATCTTTTGGGAAAACACTCCACTGGAGGTCTAGATCATCTGACCAAAATCTCGCCTCAAGAGCTCAAGTGGTTTGGGAGATCCACTTTTGTTTTGACTTTTCCCGAGACACCCAGGCCTGGGCGGTTTAACCGCCCCCCCTGGCCGGTTTAACCGCCCCCCTCTGGGTGTGTTAGATCGAGCCGCGTTTCGGGTCGTTTTGGTGTTCGTTTCGATTGGTTCAAGTTCCGCTGTTTGTTTCTTGTTCCTAGGGTCAGTAGCTTGACAGTGGCTACGTGATCTTGGCAAGATTGCTCTCGGAGGTTTCGGAGTTGTTTTGGGAGAATAGCCGGATCGGTTGGAAAGATTTTTATCGGCTCCCATTCACTCCCCCCCTCTCTGGTCGCCGTTTCGGTCCTTCAATTGGTATCAAAGCCGGTTACGGGTCTTTGCGACTCTAACCAGTCTAAGATCCAAAGATGGCGTACCAAGATCGGGGTTCCGGGTCTCCGCACTTCGATGGGAAGAACTACCCGAACTGGGTTGCGCGTATGGGCGCTTTCTTGCGAGGCAAAGGAAAGTTGCTGTGGGATGTGACGAAAGATGAAAACTATGTCAATCCCACTAACTTAGATGCCCAGGATGCAAAGGATAGATTTGAGGCGAATGCCCGAGCTGTTGACTACTTGTTCCGTGCTTTGTCTGCCGAGGAGTTTGAGCGTGTTTTGGGCGAGGACCTAGCTTGCCAGATCTGGCAGAAGCTCAAGGTAGCCCACGGTGGTGATAGCCATGTCAAGGCTAGGCTTTTCTCGATGTACAGGAGGGAGTATGAGAATTTTGCTCATTTGCCTGGAGAGTCTGTTGATGCTTTGTTTCAGCGTTTCACGTCTATTGTCAACAACATGAAAGCCAACATTACCGTGCTCCCATACTCGGATCATGACCGAGCTATCAAGCTCCTGCAAGCACTTGATAGATCTGTATGGGGTGCCAAGGTTGAGGCGATCATGAAGTCGACAAACTATGAGACTCTGTTTGTTGATGACTTTTCTCGGTATGCTTGGGTGTTCTTTCTGGCGTCGAAGGATGAGACATTTGATTTTGTTCGAGATCTGATTTTGAGGTTGAAAAACGAGAGTAATGGAGGTGCCATGAGAGCTATACGTAGCGACAATGGTACGGAATTTAAGAACACTCGTTTTGATGCCTTCTGTCGTGATCTTGGTCTCGAACACCAATACTCTTCGCCATATGTTGCTTGTCAGAATGGTGTTGTTGAAAGAAAGAATAGAACACTTTGTGAGATGGCTAGGACGATGCTAGATGAGCATAGGACTCCTAGGAAGTACTGGGCAGAAGCGGTGAACACAGCTTGTTATGTTTCAAATCGGATTTTCCTTCGTGCCTTCAAGAAGAAAACTTGCTATGAGCTTTTCCATGGTCGTTCCCCCCGTGTGAGTCACTTTCGGGTATTTGGTTGCAAGTGTTTCATCTTGAAGAAAGGAAATTTGGACAAGTTTGAGTCTCGTTCGATGGATGGAATTTTTCTTGGTTATGCTAATCATTCTCGAGCATATCGTGTGCTCAATCTTGAAACTAACCAAATCATGGAGACTTGCGAAGTCACCTTCGACGAGACCATTCCGTGTAGCTCTTCTGCTTTTGAGTGTGCAGGTGATGATGACTTGGGACAGCCCATCTTTGAGGAAGAACAGCCTGATGATGAAGATGATGAGGAATTTCAGGCACCGTGTGGAGATCGTGTACCTTCTACTTCCACTACTACCACGACGTTCGACGACGGCCCTTCTGCTACACCTTCGTCGAGTCGCGCTCCAGATCGAGTTCAAGTGGAAGCTGATGTTGAGGGGGAGGCAATCTCGAGGCGAGAAGCTCCCCGGCTGGTACAGAGGGATCATCCACCTTCGAAGATCATCGGGAACATGGATGAACGCACTACACGGTCGAGGTCACAGAACATCTCTCATTATGCTCATTCTGCTTTTGTCGCGTCTTTTGAGCCCAAAAATGTTGGACACGCTTTATCTGATTCCGATTGGGTCAATGCCATGCATGAAGAGCTTGAGAACTTTGAGAGAAATCAGGTGTGGAAGTTAGTAGAACCACCTCCAAATTGCCATCCCATAGGAACCAAGTGGGTGTTCAAAACAAGAGGGATGAGAGTGGTGAGATTGTGAGAAACAAAGCGAGGTTGGTTGCTCAGGGGTTTTCGCAGCAGGAGGGGATAGATTATGAGGAGACATTTGCTCCTGTTGCCCGTTTGGAGGCAATTCGGATCCTTCTAGCATTTGCAGTTGCTAAAGGGTTCAAATTGTACCAAATGGATGTGAAGAGTGCCTTCTTGAATGGGGTGATCGAGGAAGAAGTGTATGTGAGGCAGCCCCCGGGTTTTGAGAGTGAGAGATACCCACACCGAGTGTACAAACTCCACCGAGCTTTATATGGCCTAAAGCAAGCACCCAGAGCGTGGTATGGCAGGTTGAGAGGGTTCTTGCTTAGCAAGGGGTTTGTGATGGGGAAGGTTGATAAGACGCTCTTCTTGCTGAGAAATGGCAATGATCTTTTAATCGTTCAGATTTACGTGGATGATATCATTTTTGGTGGCTCTTCTCATGATCTTGTTGCCAAGTTTGCAGATGATATGAGCAGGGAATTTGAGATGTCGATGATGGGAGAGTTGCAGTTCTTTCTCGGGCTGCAGATCAAGCAAACCAAGGATGGGACGTTTGTGCACCAAAGCAAGTACACCAAGGACATTCTCAAGAAATTCGACATGAGCGACTCCAAGCCGATGACTACGCCGATGAGTACGACTACAGCTTTGGATGCGGATGAGGACGGAGAACCAGTGGACCAGAAGGAGTACCGGAGCATGATCGGCTCCCTCCTCTACTTGACGGCGACGAGGCCGGACATACAGTTCAGCGTGTGTCTGTGCGCTCGTTTTCAGGCTTCACCGAGGACTTCACATCGTCAGGCCGTCAAGAGGATTTTCAGGTATCTCAAGTTTACTCCTGAGCTGGGTCTTTGGTATTCTGCTGATTCCACTCTTGCACTTCATGGTTTTTCTGATGCGGATTTTGCTGGATGTCGTGTTGATCGCAAGTCTACTTCTGGTCAGTGTCAGTTTCTTGGTTCGTCTCTTGTGTCTTGGTCTTCTCGCAAGCAGTCTAGTGTAGCCCAATCCACCACAGAGGCCGAGTATGTTGCTGCTGCTAGCTGCTGTTCTCAGTTGCTTTGGATCACATACACCTTGAGAGATTTTGGCTTAGACATGTCCCATGTTCCACTTCTTTGTGATAGCACCAGTGCCATAAGCGTAGCCAAAAATCCCGTGCTTCATTCCAAAACCAAACACATAGAAGTGAGGTACCACTTTCTGAGAGATCATGTGGAGAAAGGAGATATTGAGCTTGCCCACGTTTCTACCCAAAACCAGCTTGCAGACATTTTCACTAAGCCACTTGACCAAGTTACCTTCACCCGCTTGCGAGGAGAACTTGGTGTGTGTGCGGTTTTCTGAGCTGAGTTTTGGAGGCTTCTCTTGTAGCATATGTATACTTTTGTACCATCTTTGTATCTTGATGTATATTTCTCTTGCTTTTGTATCTTGATTTCATCTTTTTGTATCATATCTTAGGATGAGCTTCTCCTATATGCAGTGATTGGTACAACTTGCTACATTTTAGAGTTTAGGCAGGCTGGCTAGGGATTGCTTGTATGGATGGCTATGCTCTTGATGGTTTTGATATATATTCTCTTGAGATAGTCTCTTTTCGAAATTAAAATGACAAACTGAACTTAAATCTCTTCACCCATGAGTAAATGCCTTTGCATGTCTTGTTTGAGCCGAAATGGCTATATCTTGCTTAAGATCATGCTAGGGTGTGATATTCTTTTCAAATGGGTCAAAGACCTTTGTCATTGTAAATGTTTAGCCCATGCTTTATCTTGTGGAGGAGCATAAGCTTCTTTCTGTCGCAAAGACATTTCATGTACCATGCTTAACTTGAAAAACTTGAAAAATGAGATGTCTATGCATGAAAGAAGAAAGATGAGAAAAAGAAATATTTGCTGAATTTATGCTCATGTCTCTATGCTTTCACCATTGCACACACTTGCACACATGGGTGCTAAGCGGTTGCATGTTGTTTGCCGGAGAAGTCTCCCATGAGAAGTGAACACATGGCTCCGTGCTTTGACATGACATGAGGTAGAACTTGGGCGTTTATGATGATCTTTTGTCAAGAATGCTTGTCCTTTCATGATTTTGGTGAGATGAAGTTTATTTTTGCTTAAACAATCCATGGTTAGGACTTTGCTCATGCGGTGACATTTTTGATAAAAATCCACAATTTGCTCATGGCTTTGTCAATTGGATATATGTCTTCACCTTCTTGATGGCAATGCCCGTGTGACATGATGAACTATCTAGTTTGCCTCCTCTCTAACTTGTAGCATTTTGTATTGCTCATTGTATATTTGAGAAGCTTGTAGTTGCATTTTGTACATTTTGCCTTGATGTGTGCATTGTCAACAAGGGGGAGAATTTCTGGAGCATTTTGCAAGGGGGAGACTTTGCAGAATTTGTAGGAAAGCTTTTGCTCTAGATTTTGCCGGATTTGTGTGAGAGATTGAAAGTTTTGCCCAAATGTGGTTTTCTGAAAATTTGTGAAGTTTCTGAGAGTTTGATCATTGGAAAATCTTGCTGGGCACATGTGGAAGGTTTTCAAGTTGGAACGGCATCGTTGCGAGTTGGTTTGTGAAATTTTGGCTCTTTTCACTTTGGTCATCTGCCAGGGGCGGTTTAACCGCCCCCCCTGGGCGGTTTAACCGCCCCTGTGCTGAGAGCACAAGCTTTGTGGAGAGTTGAGCCATTTTCGAGTGTTTTTCGCACGCACAAGTTCACTTGTTCAGGGGGAGTTGCATCTTTGCAGGGGGAGTGCTTTGAGAGTCCTGAAAAGTGAGTTGGAGGATTTGAAGTTTGTGATTTGTGCTTTGTGCTTTTGCTCTTTTGCCGATGGTGTTGAGCCCTTTCGCTTCTTCTTGAAGGGTCGGCGTTTCTGGAGCTTTCTCTTGCAGAGTGACTTTGTTCTCGGCTTGTTCTTGCTTTTAGTCACTTGCTTGAGTCTTGTTTTCGATTTCTTTTATATTTTCTTCATATCAATTGGTTACTATGTGTGTGTTGTCAATGCACTCATCAAGGGGGAGATTGAGGACCCAGTGTGTCCGAGGACCGGTGGATGGTCGCTTCCTGGTGTGATGAGTGATTGACAACGTGGTGTGGATTGACGTTTCCCTTGGCTCAAGTATTGCAGGTGTAGAATGCGGCTTGGTTGCATTGGTGCAGGTGAAGAACAGGCGTGAAAGGTCTTAGCCATGGCGGCCTCCGAGGAGCGGAGAGACAAGTAGGCTTGGTTCGAGGGACCCGATGGCCGGTGGATCAAGTGCGGTTCACATGCTGGCAAGAACGAGCAAGGGGACGTGGTTCCGGTGCGAGGTAGCGGCTCACAACCGAAGCTCGTACGCGGACGAGAAGCCGGCGCAAGGTGGCGGCTAACAACCGAAGTTTGCGCGCGGGGTTTGGTGATTTGGCCACAAAATCATCGGTGGACGGTTTCCCTTGGTTTGGGCCTCAAAACCAAGGACCGAGGACTCGACGAGGCGAACTTGGGCAGCTGGGCCGAGTGAGGCTGATAGGGGCGGTTTAACCGCCCCCCAGGGCCGGTTTAACCGCCCCCCTAGGCTGGCCCAAGAACGGCGTCGAGGAGCTTCGATCCGGAGGACACGCGGCGTGACTGCAAGGCTTGCGTCGGAGGGAAGCTAGCTTGCAGTGGAAGGTGCCCGAGCCGGAAAATATCTGAGATCAAAATGTCAAATTTGCCCCTGAGGGGTATGTATCACTTAGGGGTAGTTTAGTCTTTAGAGCACCACCACTTGGACTACTAATAGGCCCCTTCAGGGCTGGTGGCTGCTATCTCTCTAGTTATCTCTTTAGGTTTTCCTTTGAACTAGTTTTCCCTTCATCCCCTCCACCTAGAACTACTTCGAATCTTCTTAGTTTGTATAGGTGAATTCATGGTTATGTGATGGAGTTTGTGCTGCTCATCTTTGTGCCATGATTTGATTTCCCGAGCTCCCTTTCCTTTTTCTATTTTCGTGGGTATTTTCGGAGCTATTTTTGGGGGATTTTCGTTCTTCTTGTTCTAGGGCGTTTTCTCTCGGATTTCTTTGGGGGATTCACGTATGAGTGCCTTGTGCCTCTTTTGCTGGTGATCCTTTGCCCCCAAACGCCGAGAATCGCTCTGGATTTGAGATTTTCGGGATGAACTCGAGGTCATGGTGTTCTTCGCGAGATCTGCGATTCCGGGAGTTGTACTGAGTTAGAGGCCGAGATCTTTTGGGAAAACACTCCACTGGAGGTCTAGATCATCTGACCAAAATCTCGCCTCAAGAGCTCAAGCGGTTTGGGAGATCCACTTTTGTTTTGACTTTTTCCCGAGCCACCCAGGCCTGGGCGGTTTAACCGCCCCCCTGGCCGGTTTAACCGCCCCCCTCTGGGTGTGTTAGATCGAGCCGCGTTTCGGGTCGTTTTGGTGTTCGTTTCGATTGGTTCGAGTTCCGCTGTTCGTTTCTTGTTTCTAGGGTCAGTAGCTTGACAGTGGCTACGTGATCTTGGCAAGATTGCTCTCGGAGGTTTCGGAGTTGTTTTGGGAGAATAGCCGGATCGGTTGGAAAGATTTTTTATCGGCTCCCATTCACTCCCCCCCTCTCTGGTCGCCGTTTCGGTCCTTCACTATCACTTGCTTTACCAACAGAACTTTATTATTCAGTTTGCAACTCTCCTCTTCTATAACAAAAAGTAAGGCAAGCTGATTACTGAAAACAGAAAGCTTATCACTTTACTTCTAGATAGGGGCAAAAGGAAAAAAATGTATGGCGTACATGGCTAGAACAGGTTTATATTACAGTTGCTTTGTGTGGCTAGAACAGGTTGCATAAATAGTTGGGTCATCCCTTGTTCAATTCCTTCCTCTCAGGTGCCCATTCATGCATAGGCATGTTTTTACAGCATTTGAATCTTGTGTAATTTTATGTCTTGTCTGGTATAACCTTTTGTTGTTAGAGTTCGCTGAATAGTCCTGACACTTCCTTGCATGCCCAGCCTGGAGGTGTTGAATTGAAGCGCAAGCAAGATTCCACGCCATCCCTTTTTAGTTCAAAATGTGTTGTTAATGTAAGTTTTAAAAAAATGAAATCACATATTACTTTTGTTAGAATTATATTCTAACATAGTACTGTAATTTATTTGTTATTTAACTATTTACTTTGTAATCATGTATGGCATGAACAGAGTTTTTCTTTGACACAAATTGTATGGCTTGTATATTACATCACACTTGTAGAAAGCTTACCATGGCCAATATTTTCTAGTCTAGCTCAGAAGAAAATTATGGTTTTTCTTTGCTAAATTTCCCAATAAGGATTTTGGTTTGCATCTAAACATTTTCGTGTGTTTTTTTCTTTTTGTTAAACTGAGTTCTTAATAATGTAGTAATTACTCCCTAAAATGTTTCTTGTTTGTCACAGAGTGTTTAAACATTAGCTTGATTATATACAAAATGAGCACCACTTTAGTTTTGAGTTTCATTGATTTTATTTCTTTGTTCTTTTGAGATTTTGTGTAAAGTACTAAAATGAGTTCCTGATTCACATGTTTTATGAGCCTTTCATTGTCTCGGAGTCAGATCTGATGGTTAATTGTTGTGTGAGCTCATCTGTAC
This sequence comes from Urochloa ruziziensis, assembly GCA_015476505.1. Taxonomy (NCBI): domain Eukaryota; kingdom Viridiplantae; phylum Streptophyta; class Magnoliopsida; order Poales; family Poaceae; genus Urochloa; species Urochloa ruziziensis. The sequence continues at coordinate 23,141,721 of CM027122.1, read as the reverse complement.
CGTGTTAGCGAGTCAAGGAATACATTTAGTGCATTTTTTATCTGCCTATTTTAGTCTCCAATTGCAGTTCAGCTATGAAAAACTTACAGTAGTTCACAACGTTATAAACTTTATAATTATATAGTGCAAGTTCAGACATGTTTATCTCTCTTTTCAGTATACAACACTATACTTTAGGGAGAGGCATGGCTGCCTTGATGCATGATAATGTCTTTGGTGATGCTTTTTGTGTGTGATTGGTTTTGGTGGAGTTTGGACATATGCGTGGCTGCCGTGATGCATGATAATGTGTTGCTTCTATGCAAACTCTGTAATTGGATTGTACAATTTAATTTGTATTCCAGGAGTCTTGATGATCAAATTTGGTGCGGTGATGTGTAGATAACTAGATATGCTACTTGTTGGCTCATTTTTGAATTGCTGGTTGGTAGTGTACATTATACTATAGTTCTTTCTTGCTTATTCATGAATTATTTTCCTTGCAGTGGAAGTGTGGCTTCAGAGTTTTCGTCCAGGCCAAAGATGTCAGTCCATATGCTGCCCTGTGAGGTTGTTTTTGTTATCCTCATGCAGAAAAAAACACTTGTTCAACAACCTAGTGTAGCGTCAGGAGATTCCTGCCTTAACAATAGCACATTTCCAATTCTTGTAAATGATGATCCGCACTAGGTAGAGAGAAGTGTTTATTTTGAAATTTCTTCCCTGTGCTTGATGTCTATTGCACCAACTCCAATGTATGATCCCATGTTATACATGCTGAATCAATTTAACTTCAATTTATGAATTTCAAGTGAAATGTACCTGTGTATCTCTGGAGGTGTGTACCTGTTCCGCTCTCTTGAAGTCAAAGTTTGCACTACAGCATAGTTGAGCAAGCAATGCTTTGATTTTCAATTCAAGGTTTTGCTTGCTAGTGTGAAAGGGCAAACAATTTCAGTTTTTTTTCAAACATTGATATGGATTAACAAGAAATATTGGGTATATTTCTAGCTTCATGTGACCTACAGAAAACTGACATAGCCTGCAACATCAGCGACACCAAATAGCAGCTCAATATAGCCTAACAGCCCGAAATGTTAACGGGCATGGGCCATAGCTTTTTCAGACCCGATAGTAGGAAATGGTAAACATTTGCTTAAATTTGTGCATTGACAACAGGAATCAACGTGAGTGGTTTGATGTGCATCCAAGGGTCTAGGATGATGACTTATACAAACACCAAATCTAAGTCAACTTACAAGGAGATAGACAAAAAAAAAAGCCTGATTCTCGCTGCGCATCGCTTCTCATGCAGCTCGCCTCCACCCACATCTCTCTCCCAGCCCGACGACGGGGCTCTTGCTGTGTAGCGCCTCATGCAGCCTGACGACAGAGACAACACGAGAGGGGTGGTGCTCCGGGCGGACGGGAAGACACGGGGACGGCGAGGTCTGGACAGACGGTGGCGCTCTGCCCCGTCCGACCAGAAGCTAGAGCGGCCGGCGGTGCGAGTCCTCCGACCTCCGAGGCGGCGGCCATGGCTTTCCCTGCCACACACCTCATGATCCCCAGCCTCTTCCACTTCCAGCTACACGGTCTTGCGCCCTCTCTCCCTCGAGTGAAGCACGCTGGCACAGGCTGGCCGACGGCGACCGCACCAGCTTCTCAGCGGCGGTGGTGACGAGGCCGACGGCCAGGCGAGCTCCGCGGCGGCGGCGCACGAGGTCGGCGGCGAGCTCTGGGCCGACGGCAGCAGGGGCGGCCGCGGAGGCGCAACTCCGGGTTGCCGTGGAGAAGAAGCTTTGGACGGTGGCCATGGCTCGACCTGTGCTGGGATTTGCTGCATGTTACAGATGTATGTTTCACGTGTTTCGTATGTTTTAGAAGAATGATGCAACTGTTCTGTTGGTGTCAACCATCGGGGTCCCTAATGTTATGGGGATATCACCCCACAAATCCTCACGAACAGACAAACCAGTCACCAATCGAGCATCAGCCGCATCGAGCATCGGCACCTCCCCGCCTCGCTTGAGGGTACCCGCTTACCCTCGAGGGAACAGGGACGCCGTCTCGATCGAGGCCTCCCCGATCGAGGCCTCGAGGACCCCCTCGACGGGATATCTCCGCCTCGCTCGAGGCTACCCCTCGACTACGGGGCCCATGTACAGGTCTACCGGCCGATGGACAAGAGCATTTAATGGCCTTGTACCACAGCGAGGTGCAGAAGTCAAGAGCTGAGTCCTTGTCCATTCCGGGTCATCTCCGCCAACTCACGTCACTGTGCGGCCTTCCCTGGCATTGTACAGGCGTGCGCGGCACTGTGCGGACAAGTCGACACTATTACACTTGCCTGTGCTGCCGACTTCAGTACGACCAGCCCTCGAATGGGTATGGGGAACCCTCGAGGTGTGTACGGGCCACCGCCAGGTACGACGGTGGACGGTGCGAGCCGTCGGAGCAGGAAATGGGCAGCGTACGTCACTTACAGGAGTCGCCACGTCGCTTTACAGGGACCAAGGACGCTGAACCACTCTGCACAGTTGATAGGATGTACAACTACGACGGCCACGCCCGGCGCCACGCCATGCCGTACGCGATTACTGTAAAACACGCCACGTCTAGTCCATGTTACTGTCCCTCCTTGGGCTATAAAAGGAGGAGGCAACTCCTTGAAACGGAGAGACGAACAGCTAGCCATACTTCACTCGCATTCGCGCTAAAACTCACCCCGCACACGCTAAGGGACCTGGAGACCACACCTCCTCTCCCGCCTTGCTTGTAGCCCCCTACTACGAGTACCCTTGGTGCAAGTCAATACAACGCTCACACGCACTCTGCTGGACGTACGACCCAAGACCGGAATCAGGATAAACCTCTGTGTCTTTGTATTGTTTCTTGCACTGGCCATCATGAGACGGGACACAACGCATTTCTGCTGGGGTTCGGCCCATCGCGGGTTCGAACACCGACAGTGGCGCGCCAGGTACGGGTTAGCGCGCTGTGATCGTTCTCACGACCCACCAGTTCTCTCGATGGCGATCCACATGGAGTTTCTCAGGGACCGCTGCTCGTACGGGAAGTCTGATCCGTTCCCGGCCGGTTTCATCATCTGATTTGGAAGCATGGAGTTCGAGGCCACGGGCAACGGATACCTCATGCGACTCATTTCACGGGTTTCCGGCGTGGAGGAGCAACCGCTGCAGGCGGAGGATCCCGCGTCCCTGCAGCCGTTACCCCAGCGCAGGCGGCGCCCAGGGCAACGCGCACGACGGGCACGCGCGGAACGCCGAAGGGCGGCCCGAGCTCTCTCCCTTGAGCGACATGAGGCCGACGACGCACCACCCGCTGTGGCGACGGGAGCAGCCACACCTCCACCAGCGGTCCCTATGACGATCCCCGAAGGGAAAGGCACGACCAAACAGTCGCTATTCCCCATCGGGATGCGCAACGCCGGCACGGCGTACGCCTCGTCGGTCAGCACGGCTATGGATGCATACGAAGACCTGCCAGGCCACCATCTGATTTCGATCCGTAATCTCATCACGTCCTCCGCAGGCGACTCATACCCTTGCTCCGACAGCGAGGGATATGCGTCCGCCTAGCGAGGCCCCAGGGTGGGACTACTCTGTGCTCCAGGACCGTAAGGCTCTACTGTCGTTCCAAGCCGCCGCGGACTACTGCCTCGGCTACTCCGACGATTCCAGCACTGGAGACTACGACCCCAGCGAGGGAGTGTTTTGTCGTTCTCGGAACGGAGGAACAAGACCTCACCGGCGGGGGGACGAGCAGGTGCAGCGGACCGTCCACGCGACCCGGCGCCCCCACGAACGGGGACGCCCCCGGGCGACAACGCCCTCTGGCACGCGCAGCTGGATCAAGTGCAAGAGCTAGAGGCCAGCCTCGAGGAAGAATGACAGGAAGTCCGAAGGCTGCGCACCGCGTTCGAGACAGCGCGCTCCGAGCCCCATGCACGTGCTAAAGAGGCGGCGTGCATCACACGAACCCGGATTGCTGCGGCAACATTGATTCGGGCCATGCCTGAACCATCAACGCCCGAAGGCCGCAACCTGCACCGCGAGGCGCAGGTGCTCATCGAGCAAGCGGCAGTGCAGCAGGCTGAGAGCTCTGCGTCCCGTATGCGCCACTCGATCACCACAGGAGTCATGGGGGGCAGGCAGGACCGTGCGGAATCGGTGCACACCCCCACTTTGAGACGGGGCACCACCAGAGCGCCCAGCCCGCGAAGAAAAAACCTACGACCAAGTCAAAAAGACGCCCGTAAAGCAGCGGCTCCTAGACAGTCGCGGCGATGAGAATGATGCGCGATACGTCTTGAACAAGAAGAAACAAGACGCCACATCTGGCTACCACCCTCGACGAGGAGGGCGATTCGACAGCAAGGAAGATCGAAGCCCGTCGCCAGAACCTCCTGGCACTCGCGTCTTCAGTCGAGGGATCCGCGCAGCTTTGATCCCCTCGCGCTTCCGCTAGCCCACAACCATCGTCAAGTACTCAGGGGAGATGGACCCCAAGGTTTGGCTCAACGATTATCGTCTTGCTTCCATGCTAGGTGGCGCAACCGACTGATGCGGTCATCATCCGCAACTTGCCTCTCCATCTGGCGGACTCTGCGTGGACCTGGCTCGAACACCTGCCCGCGGACCAGATCCATGATTGGGACGACCTAGTCGAAACCTTCGTAGGAAGTTTTCAGGGCACGTACGTACGCCCAGGAAACTCCTAGGACCTGCGAGGGTGTCGCCAGAAGCCCGACGAATCCTTGAGGGACTTCATCCGGCATTTCTCCAAATGCTACATCGAGCTCCCGAGCGTCGCCGACTCAGAGGTCATCCACGCTTTCTTGCAAGGCACGACCTGCAAAGACTTGGTGCGCAAGCTGGGACGACATCCCCCCACCAGTGTGGGCGGGTTGATCGATGTCGCCACTCGTTTCGCCTTTGGGGAAGAGACGGTGGGTGCCATCTTCCCCGGCAACAAGGGGAAACGCGCGGAACAAGCGCCTACGGAAGGCAGCAAGCTCAAGAACAAGAAGCAGAAGCGGAACAAGAAATGCAAGAAGCCCCAACAAGCGATGCAAGCGCAGGAGCTAGACGAGGACTCTGACGAGGCCCTCGCAGCAAATCCTGCATGCAAAGGACTAGGGGGATACCCTCGAGGCCCGGGCATCTTCGACGACATGCTCAAGAAACCATGCCCCTATCATAGGGGCGCGGTCACTCACACCCTCGAACAATGTGAGATGTTGAAGAAATACTACAACCGTGTGGCCACGAAGGACGGCAACGCCAAGAAGGATGCGGGCGACAAGGGTGACGGCGGTTTCCCCGAAGTAGAGAACGTCTTCTTCATCTTTGGGTGGCCCACCGCGAACATGACCTCACGACAGCGCAAGAGGGAGCGACGAGAGGTCCTTGCCGTCCACCGGACGGCCCCGACCTACCTCGACTGGTCAGAGGAGACCATCTCCTTCAGCAGGGAGGATCACCCCGACCACGTTCCAAACCCGGGACAATATCCGCTTGTCGTCGATCCCATCATCGGCAACACCCATTTCTCCAAGGTGCTCATGGATGGGGGCAGCAGCCTCAACATCATGTACGCCCCTACCCTCGAGCTCCTAGGGATTGGGAAGGATCAGCTGCGTCCTAGCAAGGCGCTCTTTCATGGCCTTGCGCCAGGAAAAGCGAGTCCAACCCATCGGGCAGATCGACCTGCCTATCTGCTTTGGCACGCCTGACAACTTCGAAAGGAGGTCCTCACCTTTGAGGTGGTGGGGTTCCGTGGGGCTTATCACGCCATCCTCGAGCGTCCTTGCTACGCCAAGTTCATGGCCATCCCGAACTACACCTACCTCAAGATGAAGATGCCAGGACCGAAGGGGGTCATCACCGTGGGACCGTCATTCGAGCATGCCTACGAATGTGACATTGAATGCATTGAGCGTGCTGAGGCGCTCGCAGAAGACGAAGCGTGTGTCACCCACCTGGAGAAACTGGCGAACGAAGCCGCCAACCCGACGCCGAAGCATGTGGCAGCTTTGAGCCCGCCGAGCACACCAAGGACGTACCCCTCGACCCCAGTGATCCAGCCGGCAAGAAGTTGAGGGTCAGTTCCACCCTCGACAACAAATAGGAAGTGGTGCTCGTCGACTTTCTCCGCGTCAACGCAGACATCTTCGCGTGGAGCCCCTCGGACATGCCAGGCATACCGAGGGAGGTCGCCGAGCAGTCCCTTGATATCCTGCCCCACTCCAGGCCAATAAAGCAACGTCTCCGATGCTTTGACGAACAAAAGCGATGGGCGATTGGTGAGGAGCTGCACAAGCTCTTGGAGGCTGGATTCATCAAGGAAGTGTTCCATCCTGAGTGGCTAGCTAATCCTGTACTAGTTAAGAAAAAGAATGGGAAGCGGAGGATGTGTGTAGATTACACCGGTTTAAATAAAGCATGTCCTAAAGTTCCTTTTCCTTTGCCGCGTATTGATCAAATTGTAGACTCTACTGTGGGATGTGAGCTCCTTTGTTTCCTTGATGCATATTCTGGCTATCACCAAATCAAGATGAAAGAGTCCGACCAGCTCGCGACTTCTTTTATCACCCATTCGGCATGTCCTGCTACACCACTATGCCCTTTGGACTTCGGAACGCGGGGGCTACATACCAGCGATGTATGCTCCGCGTCTTCGGAAAGCAAATCGGGCGGACGGTGGAAGCATATGTCGACGACGTCGTTATAAAATCCAGGAAGGCGGACGACCTGGTAAACGACCTGCGGGCCGCTTTTGAGGCTCTTCGAGCCAGCGTTGTGAAACTGAACCCAGAGAAGTGTGTCTTCGGGGTGCCTCGAGGCAAGCTCCTGGGCTTCATTGTCCCTCAGCGGGGCATCTAGCCCAATCCTGAAAAAGTCTCGGCCCTCGAATGCATGGGCCCAATTCAGGACTTGAAAGGGGTACAGCGGGTTTTGGGCTGCCTGGTGTCTCTCAGCCGATTCATATCGCGACTGGGTGAGAAAGGGCTGCCTTTGTACTGACACTTGAAAAAGAGTGAACGCTTCTCATAGACTCCCGAAGCGCAGAAAGCTCTCGACCAGCTAACTGCGTCACTTGCGCGTGCACCGATCTTAACGCCACCTATGGATGGCGAGCCACTCTACCTCTACGTGGCGGTAACGACCCAAGTGGTTAGCGCAGTCATTGTGGTCGAGCGAACGGAAGAGGGTCATGCTCAGCCTGTCCAGCACCCGGTATACTACATCAGCAAGGTGTTATCCGAGACAAAAATGCGGTACCCCCAAATTCAAAAGTTGTTGTACGCGGTTATACTGGCCAGGCGTAAACTTCGTTACTACTTCGAGGCACACCCTGTCACCGTGGTCTCATCCTTCCCCCCTGGGGGAGATAGTCCGTAACCAGGATGCCTCAGGTCGGATCGCGAAGTGGTCAGTAGAGCTGATGGGTGAAACCCTCACGTACGCACCCCGAAGGGCGGTAAAATAGCAGATCCTTGCCGATTTCGTTGCTGAGTGGACAGATACGCAGCTGCCCCCACCTCAGATTCAAGCGGAATGCTGGACCATGTACTTCGGCTGGTCGGTTATGAAAACTGGAGCAGGCGCCGAGATTCTTTTTGTCTCGCCGCTCGGAGAGCACATGCGCTACGTCGTGCGCTTGCATTTCCCAGCATCCAACAACGTGGCAGAATACGAGGCCCTCCTCAACGGGCTCCGTATTGCCATCGAGCTTGGTATCAAGCGCCTCGGCATATGAGGGGACTCGCAACTGGTCATCGATCAGGTGATGAAGGAGTCGAGCTGCCACGATGAAAAGATGGAGGCATATTGCAGTGCGGTGCGACATCTTGAAGCTAAGTTCCACGGCCTCGAGCTCAATCACATCGCGCGTAAATACAACGAAGAAGCGGACGAGCTCGCCAAAATCGCGTCGGGGCGAATCACCGTCCCCCCAAACGTTTTCGCTCGCGACTGCATGAAGCCCTCCATCGATCTTAAAAAGCCTGATGGGCCGAACAAGGCACCCACGGGGTGTACGGCCTCGAGGGAAGCGCACATCGAGCCCCTGGACGAGGACCCCTCAACGGGAGGCCTCGAGGACATCGACCTCGAGGCATCCTCGCCTGACGAAGCGGAGGCAATGGAAATCGACGAAGATCAGGCCCCTCAAGACTGGCGGCATCAGTACCTTGACTGGATGGACCATGGTGTCCTGCCCTCGGATCGAACCGAGGCACGGCGCATCGCCAGGCAAGCCAAATCTTTCGTCTTGACTGATGGCAAGTTGTACAAGCATAGCCCGTCCGGGATATTGCTATGGTGCATTCCTGTTCCCGCTGGACGCCAGCTGATTCGAGACATACACGCTGGCGCGTGCGGTCACCACGCGGTGACACGCACCCTCATGGGTAACGCCTTTCAAAAAGGATTCTACTGGCCCACGGAGGTCGCCGACGCGATCGAGGTCATGCGCACCTGCGAAGGGTGCCAGTTCTACGCGCGCAAGACTCACCTCCCGGCGCATGCCTTACGGACCATTCCCATCACATGGCCTTTCGCCGTGTGGGGACTGCATCTCGTAGGGCCACTGCGAAAGGCGCCCGGGGGCTTCACCCACCTGCTGGTTGCGATTGACAAGTTCTCCAAGTGGATCGAGGTCCGACCCATCCGCAACGTACGGTCCGAGCGAGCCGTGGAATTTTTCACCGACATAATCCACAGGTTCGGGGTACCTAATTCCATCATCACAGACAATGGCACCCAGTTCACCGGCAAGAAGTTCTTAGAGTTCTGCGACAACCACCACATCCGTGTGGACTGGGCAGCTGTGGCACACCCACAGACGAACGGCCAAGTGGAATGGGCTAATGGCATGATACTACAAGGCCTGAAGTCAAGAATCTTCAACAAACTGAATAAGTTTGGCCGGAAATGGGTCACCGAGCTACCCTCGGTCGTGTGGAGTCTTAGGACCACCCCGAGCAGGGCCACGGGCTTCACTCTGTTCTACCTAGTCTACGACACCGAGGCCGTCCTCTCGACGGACTTGGAATACGGATCCCTGAGGCTCAGGGCCTACCAGGAAGAATCGAACCAACAAGCTCGCGAAGACTCTTTGGATTGCATGGACGAGGCTCGTGACGCTGCGCTACTGAATTCCGCTAGGTACCAACTGTGGGGACCATCCTTCAAATGTCCTTTAATCACCTATATCAATCCCTGGATCAGTATGCTGATATAGGTTTTACACAGGGTTAGAATCGGAAGCAATAAAAGCGCAGTAAATAAAGAAATACTACCTTCGCTTTAGCAGAGAGAGGCATTATGATCCATCCCGTGGAGGGAATGGACCGAAGGCTGAGTACACCTATGATTGGTACTCAGCAAGCCTGGAGCAAGAATTATAATGCATGCATGGGGGTGAGGTGTAAGGGTTATATTTGGTGGAAATGTAAAGTAATGTTATGTTTATAAACAGGGGGTGGGAAAGGAGGATTAATAAGTTGTTTGGCCCTGGAGGGGAATTCTCATCCCTGCCAGTTCTCATATTTTAGTTCTCTTCCCAGAGACCATCAGGGTCCTTCTAGGCTGGCTTATGCCTTGCTCTTCTGGGCCTCCGCCCATCTCACCATGTCATATTTTATTACTACAAGTGAATGCTAATCAACGGGGGCTTTTACTATATGGGCTCAAACCGTGAGCCACGGCTATCCGGATAAGTTGGTTAACTCTGCAGAGCTTGTACCCTATGCCATAAGGTCGGTCAACACATACCTCCGCGAAAGGCAGTGCCGACCTACGAGACCCTTACCCGCCGGGGTCTGTCTCCAGACAGCATTTCCTAGGTCCAGCCACAGATAGTACTGGGGGCTAAACAGGGGCTACTAATCATCCGCCTCGCGGATATCGACCCGGGTCTTTGAGCTCATTATATTAGGGCCCTCGGCCCTCAGGGTCTCCGACCCTGTACTCTAGTCAACCCGTGCCGCCCAGTCCCAGCCCTCTGTCTCGGGCTGTCTCCAGTACATCTGTTCCCGACTTGGCGCGTGCACGACTAGGCACCAGGCGCTACCTAGTTCGTCGGTCGGCACTCTGCACCAATCATGCGGCTCCTTGGGATGGATTGGCTAGGATCTACTAGCAGGGTGTGGGTCAAGGCCTCACATTACAGGTCATTCCCGAAGGCGATGTCCTTTTTGGCCCGTATGGCGGTACTGGCATTAGAAAGACTCTCCCGTGAACCGGTCCTTATGCGACCAGAGCAAGCCTTTGAGACAGGATCCTCTGCCGAGGCTGCCTCCCTTACTCGCAAGTCCGTCCTTAGGGGTTCTATTCTTAGTTGGTTCATTTTATATTAAATCCAACATTCTCTCTCTCACCCTCGGAAACTCTTCAGAATAACAAAAGGTTCAGAAAGTTCCTAAGAAATCTACTTCTAAATAACACTCGGTCATCGATAGATCGTGACCGGGGTTATTAATAGGATATTGGGCTAGAATGGCTCTAAATCAAGGGGGAGGTGGAATATAGAGGGTTTTCTCTTAGGATTTAATAAAATATGCAGTCCTTATTATTAACTTGGTTGATTTTATTATGCAGGAACTGGGACTGGCATGACCAAGGAGTTGGTTGCCAGGACTTGCCTTCACGAACAGTACTTGGACGTCCGCTAATGCGTACGTATATTCGATGTGACCAGGCGTGGCTTCTGGGCCTTCTGGAGCTTCGACATCTTGGTCGGGGCCTGGTCACGCCATCGACCTAACGATCAATAAAACATAGAAAATAACATTCAGTATAACAATACATCAATCAATTCCTATAGAATAGAAATAAAGGATAAAAGGAGGTATTGGGGTTATCGGGAAATAATCCATTAATTATGATAAATAATTAATGGATTCAGAAGAATGGAATTCCCAGGAAATTGATAAGTAATTTCCTCGGAGATGATCGAACGGTCAGGGAGTAATATGGATTTCTAAGGGATAATCCCCGGATGATAGTGGCTTCTAAGAAAGGTTTGGAACTGTGGGTACGGGGATTATTGGATTGCTAAGCAATAATTCCAGAATAATTAATGGATGATTACATTAATTATTTAGAAATAAGTTTCTAAATAATTAATGGTATGGAATGAAATTTTGGGTAGCACAACGGCTACGACTTTATCAAAACCTAGGGTTTTGACCTAGGGTTCAGACGGGGTTTTGGCAGGGTAATTAGAGAGTGCGATTGAGATTTTTAGGCTAGGATATAAATCCTATGGTATTAAGCATATGAAAATGCTTAGAATAGTCCCTAGTATTTATGGAAATTCCTGGAGATTTTATGGAGCTTTGGAATAGGACTGGCAATATTTGGGGTACACTGATGGGGCTTTTCTATTAGATGAGAACTACTCTTTTGGGATTTGGGGTCAAGAAATATCCTAAAATGGTTTAGATGGCTGTAGTAGTTTTAGAAATATTCCTAATATTTTTGGAGAATTTTGGGGAAATTTTGGAGTAGAGGAAGTGCTTTGAATAAAGGTTTGTGTACACTTACCGGGTGTACCTAGCATTTTCTGGAGGGGGCTGGCGTCAGCGTGGGGTCCGGCGGTGCACTGTGCGGTGCGCCGCGCTCATGGACCGGTGGACCGCGCGCGGTGCGGGTCTGTGGTCCCGTGGACTATGTCCACGCACCGGAGTAGGGGACGGCCGCCAGGTGGTGACGGCGACGGCCGTTAGGCGGGGTTAGGTGGGGCCCACAGGCAGCGGGTGGAGGAGGGGAGACGGCGTCGGTGTTGGCCGACGGCGACGATTGGGCCCGTATGGTAGAGGGAGGACGGCGCCCAACAGTCGTTCGGCCGGTGCCTGTCTTCCTCCTCCTCTCCCCTTCGCACTCCGCTTCCTCTGGCCACAGAGGAAGGAGGGGGAAGGAGGCCGGCCAGATTCCGCCGGCGGGCGGCGGTTGGCCGGGCGGGGAAGTTTGGGAGGAGGAGGCGTGGAGGGCATTGGGGATTTGGCAGGGATGAGTGGGGTGAGGGAGAGGTGGAGCGGCGTGGCCGCGGTGGAGCGGGGAGCAGGGGAGGATGATGCGGAGCGGCGAGAGGTGGTCGGCAGCGCGCCACGGCGGCGTAGGCCTTGGCCGACGGCGACTGGAGACATCGGTGGCGCGCGAGCAGACGGCGGCGGCGGCACGTGCGGGGCAGTGGCGCCGGAGGACAGCGGCACCGAGGGTGGGACGACGCGGGGTCGCGGGCACGGTGGTGGTGCGGTAGGGTGCGGTGTGGTGGCGCAGCATGGCATGTCGCACGACGGTGTGGCATAGGGGGTGCGGCGCTGTGTGGCACGAGGCGGCACAGCGCGGGCGGCGGGTTCGGCGGACGGTGGCGTGCGACGGCTTGGCTTAGCGCAGCGGCGCCGGGGATGCTGCGGCGCGGGGTTGCGGGCACGGCGACGGCGGTGGCGCGGCTGGGCGCTGTGGAGTGCCGGCGGCGGTTGAGCGTGGCGGTGGTGGCGCGGGGAAGAGCTCGGGCGTGCGTTGTTCAAGGGGTTGGGGTCGCCTTTTATAGGCCGGGCAAGCGCGCAGGGCGCGTCGCGCGCGGTGGTACGGCGTCTGGCGGAGGGGGACGTGCGGCGGCGAAGGGGAAGCTCGAGCTCCGGCGACGGAGTTCGGCCGGTGGTGGCAGCCCGCGTTACGCTCTCGGCTGTAAGGACTCATCCCAGCCGTGCAGGGCACATATGGACGGTGTGGATGATCCCATGGGAAAGGGCGCGGGTGGTTGGCGCGAGTATGGGCGCTACGGCGGCCATCAATGTCGGCGGTTGGGAAGATGGGGGGAATGGCGGCAGCGGCCTTGGCTCGGGCGGCGGAGGTGGTCGGTGCCGAACTGCCTGTGCGGTAGCACGTGGTGACGCTGACGCGCGTCGCGCACGGCCGCCGGGGGTGGATCCTGGCCGATGGCCGGGGATCGGTGGGGCGGCGAGCGGTGACGGAGCGGCTGGGAAGAAAGGGGGAGGAAGGAAGTAGAGGGGCGTGACGTCACGATGACGTTGGTGTGCGCGAGCCGGGCCAGAGAGAAGAAGTGGGCCGCGCGACTGCGTACGCGTGGCCGTGGGCCGGGGAAGTGAGCCGGGCCGCGGGGGAGGGAAAAGGGAAGGACGGGCCGCAGGCCGGCTGCAGGGGGAAAGGGTGAACGGGGCTGAGAGTTGGAGGGCGGGAGTTAGACTTTGGTGACGGGCCGCAGGGAATGGCTGGGCCGGAAGCAGGGTTCGGCCCAGTAAGGAAAAGAAATGGTTTTCTATTTAATTGAAATAGGGTTTTGGTTTAAATTTGAATGGAGATTCAAATTTAAATGGAGTTTCGATGGGAGGCTTGAAATGAACATTGATTTGGGGTATTTTGATAGGATTGGAAATAGTGAATTGATATTTAAATTGGATTTAAATATTAACCCAAGAATTCGGATGGGGAAATTCCTAAACATACAAATGCAATATACATGTCCAATTATATGCATGTTTTATTTAAGAAATATATATTTTGAGAATGGTTAGGGGAGCAATTATGTTTAGTTAGGGAAAAATTTTGTAAAGCCTATGTTTTTAAATGCCTTAAAAAGCAGGGTGTTACACCAACAGATACTTCGGCAGTATCAAGCGCGAAAGGTTTGACGTCGAGACCTCAACAAGGGGGACTTGGTGCTCAGGTTGCGACAGGACAGTCAAGGGCGCCACAAGCTCACGCCGCCGTGGGAAGGCCCGTACATCATGGCGGAGGTCCTCAAACCTGGCACCTACAAGCTCGCCAACGAGAAGGGTGAAATCCTCACCAACGCCTGAAACATCCAGCAGCTGCGCCACTTCTACCCCTAGGACCTCCCTAGTTTCCTCCTTGTACATACCTTGTAGTCGCCAATGATAATAAATCCGTGTACAGTTCGCAAATGAAGAAGTGTTGATTGTTTTAAGAAAAAAGAGACCCAACTAAGTCCTCACACTGGATGAAGGAAGCTCTTTATTCCCAAAACAAGCATGGCCGGCAAACGACAGTGTACAACAATCAAGATACAAGACCACCGCGACGGTGGTCAAAAGAGTAGGCAAGCAGGCCAATCGCTAAAGGCTAGCAACCCTAGTCCGCCTAGGAGTCTCGCTAGCCTTCTTCTGGCATCAGTACACTCGCCTACACCCGGGCAAAGGGAGAGTTCTCCACGGCCACCATGGCAACGCCCCAAGGGACGTCGTCGACCTCCAGTTCGTCGTCTGCCCCATCCAAGGAAACGACCTTTCCCGATTTGGCAGCAGCTCGTGGCGCACGCAGGTGAGGTCGTGGCGCGCACCTATTAGGCCGTGGCACGCACTTAGTTGCAAGACCACTCTGCCACTTAGGTGCGTGACGGCGGCACGCCGTAGATGGGCATCCAGAGCACTCATGCCACATAACCATTGCCTAAATGTCAACCAACTCAAGCTGGAAGACCAGGCAATAGCTGCAGACGAGGCAGCTCTGGCTAGGCCCTCTCCTCCTCCCTTTACCCCTCCTCTCGCTAGCGTTCTTCTAGCACCAAGGCTTTGTCCGCCCTCGAACCGAATCGGGGAGGGGCGAGTTCTGCCCCATCTCTCCTTCCCTAGCTCTAAACTCATCGTGTTCGTGATGAACTGCCACACTTGTGCTTTTTGCCGCTGTTGCCCGGGTCTATTTATAGCGCCCACGGGATCACTTCCACCATGGCCCGCTCTGCGGCGTGCACCCTACCCTCCGTACGAGCCATCCCACGCGCCTCAGTCACAGGCTGACCCCCGGCGGGGCCACCGTGATAGAGGGACGAACGCGTGGAAGCACGACAAGAGCGAGCACGATTTCCAGCGACTACGGTGGAAGACTGACAAGGATATATGCAATCCCCGGTCACGAGCTCTACTGTTTTTGTCAAAGAACGAAGGACAGATGGCCTTGAAAGAAGAAAAAGGTGCCTAAAAAGGGGCGGCATGCATGCCCCGCCTGGTACTTCCCGGGCCCACGATGGGAACAGCTCAGGGCAGCGCACGGCCAGAATAGGCACGGGTCGCGTCGTTCATGCCTGCATCAAACAAAGGTTAAGACCTCCTTTGATCCGGTGGATTTTTTGATGCCTCGCTTTGCACTACTCCAATAGCACAGCCTTCACGGGCAGAGAAGGAAGACCTGACTTTATCCTGTACAAAGTCAAGCCTCCCTCGGGGGCTACCGTGAGGGCATGCCCTGAATAGTACTCTCCCTCTCGTTTTTACTACAATTTTTATCGCATTTTAGTGCTCGCGTGCGTCGAAAAGAGGTGGAGATGGGGCGTAAATAACTAAAGCCGAGGATGGTGACGTCGCGGACTGTCTATGCCCCCGGGATATTACACTCCCCGCGTCATCTTAAGCTTAAAGGTTACTTACGAAAGGCGCTCACTCCCATTGAAACCCCTCCAGACCACATGACTAATGCGACTAATGCGGTAGTAAAACCCAAAAACAGAATAAAAGCATTCGCACATAGCTTTGTTCATTACAAAGGCTAACAAAGCCCCGAGTCTAACCCCATAACATTAGGGACCCCCTGATGGTTGACACCAACAGTTTCACGTGAATGTTGCAAAAGTAGATCTGGATACTGCGAATGTTGTATATGTTTCACACGCATGTTGCAAGTGTTTTATCGTTGCATTTTTATCTAGAGGTTTTGACTAGGTCGCGTGCGACCGAGTGTTGGGAACGACACCGCATTTCACTGTGTTTCAGTAGGATCTTTTCAATGTTGCAGTTGCATGATAGTGATATTGCAATAGCTTTGTTTCAATGTTGCACAAATTGACTATATATTAACGATGTTGCATGCAGCAGAGCTCCGATGTTACAGCGGGAATTTTACTCCCTGCACCCAAATGTTTCACTGTGTTTCAGTATGTAATTTCTAATGTTGCAAACATGTATTCCCAATATCGCAACTATGTATTTTCGATGTTGCAATGACCGTTCAATGGAAAAAAATTCCATCAGACGTCCGGACGCCAGCAATTCCCAATGTCCAATTTATTAAGAGAGAAGTAGTACCTTTGTTCAACTCCATCCATAATACAACTAGATAGGGACTTTGTCCTTATGAGAAGACACGTCATTTTCAGAGCCATATTTTTAATACTTACTCAGGGCCCTGTTCAGATGAAACGTGGATTTTTTTTCGAGTATGTCGGACACACATTTGAAGTATTAAATATAAACTAATTACAAAACTAATTACAGATTCTGTCAGTAAATCGCAAGACGAACCTAACGAGTCTATTAATCCGTCATTAGCACATGTTTACTGTAGCAATTTATTGTCTAATCACGACCTAACTAGGCTCATTAGATTCGTCTCGCGAAGTACACTTCATCCATATAATGGGTTATTTTTTTCGACTACATTTAATATGACATGCATGTGAGGGAATATACTCGAAAAAAATTTCGCGAAACATCGTTGTTCGTATACGCAGGTTGTAGGGGAGCTTTCTATTTTGATTGTGACGCACTGTCCTGTTTATGTTCTCAGTTACTCGATGACCATCACGATACTAGACAAAACATGAAGACTTGACCAAGTAGTCGACGTTAACAAACTAACGCGTGAGCAACAGTAGGCCTGGTCTAAAAAAAAGGTCAAGTCCTCCCTCTCATTTTCCAGAAGGAATGATCAGTAAAGATTTCTCCAGGCAGTGTTAGCCAGCTAAATATAATATTAGCTTGGCCATGATTGCACTTTTAATCATCACTTCTTCACAATATTCTGTTCCTTAAGTACCGCAAGCACATTGAAATGTTTCAAATATGCAGCTTCATCATCCTTTAGGATTTATCTCATAATATGTCAAAACCATTTGCTTTGGAACGTTCAACTTGTGTTGCAGTAAATTTGACATGTGACTGCACACGTTCTGGACCTTATAAATCCTCTGTTGACAACTTATGGCCCAGTAAAGCTTTCGGTGTTCAAGTCTGCGGCTTGAAATTCCTTGGAAAAACCAAGTGAGAGGGCTTGGACGGGGAGTTGACCGAAGCAAACACGGCTTCTTCTTTTATGATACGACGTACTCGGCGGGCGCTGAGCCAATAATAAAATGAACGCACACAACACGGCAAGAGGCAGCGCTGCTGCCATTGCAAGTGCCTCTCTTCCCTGGATTTATTGGATCCTGGAGACATAGCGGCGAAGAAGAAGAAGCAGCTGCTCGTCATTTTGGCCAAGGTACTACACTCACGGCTTCCTGATTTCACTCATGGCCCTGTTTTGCTTCTTTATTTTGGACTTATTCTGGCTTATTCTCCCTCACATAATACTACTGAAATAGCCAAAATCAGTTAGCTTTTCCACATGCATATAACTATTATAGCCGCCGGTCGTCTCATGATCTGTTCTGTTGATAGGTTCACCTCCTGCCTGTGTGTCTAGTGAGTTAGAATACCACAAGACAATTCTGAATTTGCCCCTCTTTTTTTTCCCTATTGAAACAATTGTGAATTTCTTGTGTCAAGGGCTCAAGGCTTGAAGTTTATGGCTGTTTTTTTTTTCCTTTTTGGGCGGTATGGATGCCATATCGACTCTTCAATACAAATTTGTTAAAACACTGTCGAACAAAACGCCCAAATTTATGAATGTTGATATCCAAGCTTAAGCTTGCCAGCTTTGAAAACTCTACTCCCCACTGGCTTCAAATAATTGCGTGAGGCTAGCGTTACCTGTTCAACTAAGCCACAGCTTAAGCCAGCAACCTGAAACCGAATCTCTGTACCAAATAAGTTGTAAAAGGAACTGAGCCGATGATGACTTCGACAGAATATTCTGCACAAAATACAGTTTCCTGAGTTGGTCACTTCACAATTCTTTATATTAGAAAGGAAAAAGTCCAAATTACTACCTTCAAGTATAAGCAAAGTCTAGATAACCCCTTAAAATATGTTTTGGTTCAATTTACCCTCTAAAATATGACATTTGGTCCAACTTACCCCTTAATACAATTTTTTTTTCTTTTTTTTCTCCATGTACACAAGTAGAATTTTGAGTTCAAATTTTGCGAGATGATAATAGACATCATAACACATATTAAAAAATATGTCATGAAATTTTCTTCATTATTTTCATATGGTAGGATATTTGATAATAAATTAATCATTGAGACACAAAATTATATGAAAAATGATGACAAAAAATTTATAATATATTTTTATGATATACATTGTGATGTCAACTACCATCCTGTCAATTTTGAACTCAAGATTCCAGTTATGTATGGAGAAATAAAAAAGACAAATCGTATTAGGGGGTAATTTAATTTGAACCAAATGCCATAGTTTAGAGGGTAAACTAAACCAAAGTATACTTTAAGGGTTATCCGGACTTTGCTTATACTTGAGGGGAGTAATTTGGACTTTTTCCTATTAGAAATGACTTATTTTTTAGTATGCAGCAAAGCATGTAACTAACGTAACCTATCCTCCCGTTCTTTTAGATGATGATAATTGACTTTTTATGCAGCAAAGCATGTGACTAATGTAATCCAGAAATTGACTTTTGACATTCTGAGTAGATAGTATATACCAGCACAACCCAATGGGAAAATGGCATTACTAAATCATGGCAAAAAGAAAACATTGGTAAGATATTGTGTATAAAAGAACCCTATAAAGGCAAAAGTACTCTGCACATTGAAGAAAATACTAACATATCGGTTCCTTTCAGTCCAGTTCTCTAAACTCTATTCTATCTGCAGTCAAACCTTCAAATTTTGTTCATTCTTGAACAATTTAATGGACGATGTTATCCAGTACTGCAACACTGTTTGGTTAAATTTGAAATTTGCAAGAAAAGAAATAGAACCATGCATCCAGAAACAGCAACCAGAAGCAGCAGAAGTTTTTGAAGAACTCCAGTCACGACACAACTAAGAAAATGACGAGATGATTTCCATGTAGGAGTATTGTTTTATGTAGGAGTATTGTTTTATGTCAAGCATGGAAATTAATTTGCCTTAATTATACAAAGCATTTCATTCGCATGACTACAAGCTTGTTTTTTTCTCGAACACGCAGGAGAGCTGCGCATCAATATATTAAGAAGAAGGGGGGGGGGGGGGGGTGTAAGTACCCCAAGTAACCAATACACAGGTTATTTTTTAAGGGGAAACAACCTGGAAAACAACCCCAACTCAACACACACTGTATTACAAGAAAAAAACACAGAATCCGACCCCAGACCAAAGAGCTTAGCTTGCTGGCAGCTGGACGAGGACGTGAGCCAATCCTCGAGCCCCGACCAATTCCCACATATGAAGTTCATCTCTGAACATGACCAGAAAATTATTTAGACTAGGCTGCCGACCATCGAAGACACACTTGTTGCGATGACTCCACAACGACCATGCCCCCAAAATGATAATAGAGTTAACTCCCTGGCGGTCCTGTCCCTCCAACCTGCTGCTCGTTTGTTCCCACCAATCATCAAAGCAAGGCTCCCCAATTTGTGGCACCAGTGCTTGCAGCCCCAATTTTTGTAGAATGATGTACCAAGCCTGGCGTGAAAACACACAGGACAGCAGCAGGTGGTTTATAGTTTCCTCCTCTTGGTCGCAGAGCATGCATCTAGCAGAGTGAGGTAACCCTTTTCTGGCAAGCCTATCAGATGTCCAGCACCTATCATGTGCCACCAACCACATGAAGAATTTGCACTTGCTTGGGGCCCAAGTCTTCCAAATCCTTTCCCAAGGTTTGAATTGTGTGGAGCCAATGAACATCGCTTCGTATGCTGATTTTGCTGAATATTTTCCTGAAGCTGAGAAACGCCATATGTGAGAATCCTCTACTTCGGGATGCAACTCCATATTATAAGTGAGGTGCCACACCCCCAAGTATCCAGCCAGTACTTGAACTGTGAGAGCACCAGCGCCCCTTACATCAGCCACCCAACTCATATCAGTTAAAGCTTCCCAGACCGTCATTTTCTTTGCTCTTCTTGGCAGTGCCCCAAATAGATGAGGCACCAACTTATCTAGACTTCGCCCATGTACCCAATTGTCAGTCCAAAACAAAGTATTCCGACTGTTACCTACTTCCGAGACGATGGCCACAGAGAAAAAGGACTTGACCGAGTGATGCACATTGATGGGGAAAAAGTCTCATGGCTTGTGAGGATCTATCTTCTGCAGCCATGACCATCTTAGTCTTAGTGCCCAGCCAAGCTGCTGTAAATGGGAGATCCCTAGTCCTCCAAGTTCATATGGTCGAGTTACTTTGGGCCAAGCTAATAGACAGTGCCCTCCTTTGACATCTTTTCTCCCTTTCCACAGGAAGCCTCTCCTTATTTTGTCTATGGCTTTAAGAGCCCAAGGTGGAAGGTCCACAGCCATTGCTAAGTAGATTACCATAGAGGTGAGCACAAACTGCACTAGAACCTTTCTCCCTGCTTTTGTAAGCAGATCAGCTTTCCAACTAGGGAGCTGATCTGCTATTCTGTCAATGAAGGGTTGACTACAAGCTTGTCAAGTTTCAAACTACTCAATCCGTTTCAAATTGTACTTCGTTTGACTTTTTGGACCTCAAGTTTGACTGCTCGTGTTATTCAAAAAATTTGTGTAAATATAGTCAAACTTAGCACAGACTTTTATTAATAAAGCAAGTCACAACAAAGAATATGACATTTTCAACAATTTTTTGAATAAGACGAACTATAATTAAGTATTACATACAAAAGATAATTTGAAACGGAGGAAGTCAAACGGACTATAATTTGAAACGGAGGAAGTATTACATACAAAAGATAAAAGCACAGCTTAGAACATGTAAATAACTAACAAGCAATTAAGTAACTTGGCTCACTATATATTTTTTTCTTCTAGTACAGAGGAGACGTACTGTGGCAACTGGCAACAACATTTTTTGAAGAGCCAATATGGCATCAATGCTGCTGATTGGAGTTGCAATCATGCTGTACCTAGCATCTATATCGGCTCAGGCGGTCCCCGGCTGCCAGACACATTGCGGAGATGTCGAAATTCCTTATCCATTTGGCATTGGTACAGGCTGCGGTATAGAAGAAAGCTTTGAAATCAGTTGCAACAAGACTCCCAGTGGAACTGAAAGGCCGTTCATTGTTGATGTCGAGGTTCTAAATATCTCAGTGTCTCGCGGCAAAACTCGGGTGTTAAACCACGTCTCGACATATTGCAACGATACTAACACAAGAAGAATGAAACGCGACCAGTGGTGGCTTGACTTCTCCAGATGGCCGTATCGGTTCTCCAATCATGACAACAATTTGGTAGTCATTGGCTGCAACACACTCGCATATATCTACAATAAGTATAACAGGACAGGATATACCACCGCATGTGCATCAGTGTGTGAGAGCCCAAGTGCCTTGACAAATGGTTCGTGCCTGGGTGTTGGCTGCTGCCAAAATGCCATACCCAAGGGTTTAAGACGCTACGATGTCTACTTCTACCAAGTATACGATGATTCAGATAGTTGGCGATTCAGCCCATGCAGCTACGCTGCACTGGTGGAAAGAGAGTCATTTAGTTTCAGCAGCGATTACATAACCACTAAGAGATTTAACGAGACCTACCAGGGGCGGCAGCCAATGGTGCTGGACTGGGCAATTGGAAATGCAACATGTGAGCTGGCCAGAAACATGTCCTCTTACGCATGCCGCCATAGAAACAGCGAATGTGTGGATTCAACCAATGGCCCAGGGTATCTATGCAATTGTTCATCCGGGTATGAAGGGAACCCTTATGTCCCTGATGGATGCAAGGGTGAGTTCCTATCTTTGCTGCTTTGCTGAGCATTTATCTTCAGTTCATATACAAAAATCTAGAATGCTGAATTCAGTGGTAATCTATCTAAAGGCTGGTATTAGTTTAAAACCATTCATTCCATACGACACAGAGACACACAAACACACTATACCATTCATTTCCTCTCAAACAGTGTATGCAATCAGGAGTATAAAGGGAGAGGTCTTTTACGGTACACAATACTGCCTTGTACTACCGTTTAGAAAGGACTCGTATGTAATAAAAAGGGACCTATTTTGAAAGATCCGACGGCTGAAATTAATTTTGTACTACCGGTTTTTTACGGTAGTATGGGTAGTATTCATAGGTAGTATAAGGGTATGATTGGAAACAAAAAAATATTTTTGTAATAAATGAAATCAAATATATGAAATGTTTTATCTAACCTAATCTCACGTTATTCATGAATTCTAAATAATATATTTGTGTGCAAATTATCTTTTTATCCACAACAAAAAACCGGTTATACTACCATACTACCATTAGGTAGTATTGGGTACCGTAAAAGAGCTCTAAAGGGAAAGTAGCAAATAAGATGCTGTGGTGTGTGGTAAACAGTTTACACGACAAAAAACCGGTAGTACAAAATTAATTTCAGCCGTCGGATCTTTCAAAATAGGTCCCTTTTTATTACATACGAGTCCTTTCTAAACGGTAGTACAAGGCAGTATTGTGTACCGTAAAAGACCTCATTATACAACCTCAAGTAGTCAATTATCTATCTGAAAAGAAACAAAATATGAACAACGTATTTCACCTATCACGATCTGTTCTAGTTTACTCTTTCTTTTCTTTACCGAATCTTACGATCTCCAGATCAGTTTGATATCAATTTCCAAATCACTCCCTTGGGCTACAGTAATCCGTCCGTCCTTTTTACTGCAGATGTCGATGAGTGTAAGCAGAAACCAAATCCCTGCCCCGAAGGTGCTGTTTGCCACAACACAGTAGGAGGGCACCGTTGTTCATGTCGTCCAGGTAGAAAGTTGAATAACGAGACAAACACTTGCAACCCAGATATCAACCTCATCATAGGTAATCCTTTACTCTCTCTCACTCTCTCTGTCTTTTTGTTTATAAGACGTACAATTTCTTAATAGACGTTCAGGTTTAGAGGGCGCACGCAATTATCAAAGCCAAAATGTACACAATGCCCATATTTGTCCTTTCGTCTTCCAAAGCAATTCGTTGATGCAGTGACATAGAAGTTTTCAGCTGACGCTTTCCTCCAAACTTGCATGAAGAGAAATAAGGCAACTAAGACTAGTTGAACATATTTTCTATGAACGTCATATTCATAGCTTTATCCAAACTAAAATTGAGCACAATGCATTCTTAATAAGCAACAAACGAGGGAAAGTTGGACATCTTTGCCAGTTCATTGGCCTTGTGTCAGAAAATTAAGCGCTCTCTAAATCTGAAAGGAGGGAGCAGAAGTTTGTCTGTAGTTAATTTAACAATGTCTTTGATATCAATCTGTGCAGGGATTTGCATCAGTTGCATTGTTCTAGTGATTATCATATTCTGCACACGTGTAATCTTTGAAAGAAGAAAGCTTACAAATGTAAAGAAACGGTATTTTCAGCGACACGGAGGGCTCTTATTATTTGAGAAGATGAAATCAGACCAGGGGCTTGCATTTACAGTATTTACTGAAGCAGAACTAGAACAAGCAACTAACAAATTTGACAAAAGCCAAATTCTTGGACATGGAGGACATGGAACTGTTTACAAGGGAATAATGAAGGACAACATTTCAGTGGCAATTAAAAGATGTATATTGATTGATGATAGGCACAAGAAGGAATTTGGTAAAGAAATGCTGATTCTTTCCCAGATCAATCATAAGAACATCGTCAAGCTAATTGGCTGTTGCCTTGAGGTGGAAGTTCCAGTGCTAGTGTATGAGTTCATCCCAAATGGGACATTGTTTGATCTTGTTCATGGCAAGAATCGCACATTGCACATCCCTTTCAGTTCTCTGTTGAGGATTGTCAACGAGGCAGCTGATGGGCTTGCCTTTTTACACTCCTATGCAAATCCACCGATCATACATGGTGACGTGAAGACCTCTAACATCCTTCTTGACGAGAATCACATGGCAAAGGTATCTGATTTTGGTGCCTCCATACTAGCACCAAGTGATGAAGCCCAGTTTGTGACAATGGTTCAAGGGACATGTGGTTATCTTGATCCTGAATATATGCAAACATGCCAGCTAACAGACAAGAGCGATGTTTATAGCTTTGGTGTCGTCATTTTGGAGATTCTCACTGGGCAGATGCCCTTAAAACTTGAAAGCAATGATACACAAAGAAGCTTGTCATCAAATTTTCTATTGGCTATGAAGGAGAACAATCTTGATGCTATGTTGGACAATCAAATAAAAGAGCATGAAAGCAAGGAGTTGCTTAGAGGACTTGCAGAGCTAGCGAAACATTGTTTGGATATGTGCAGTGATAACAGGCCTTCCATGAGGGAGGTTTCCGAGGAGCTTAGCAGGCTAAGGAAACTTTCAAAACATCCATGGTTGCATCGTGGCACCGAGACAGAGAGCTTTCTCACTGGACAATCAACCAGCAGCTTTGGTATAGAAGAAAGCACGGAGTACCCAGGAAAAGTTGAGGAAATGCCCATGAACCAAAGCAGTTCGTACTATGTCAGGTGAAACAGAAAATGTAACATGACTTTACTTTATCCTGTGGTGTTCCTCGGAAGAAATTTACTATTACTACAGGTGAAATTTCATAATTTATTGTAACCCAATAAGAATTTCTATTAGATTGGGTATAAACAACATAATTTATGATGAATGATTGTACCATGTTCGGAAATATGTTACAAGGTGGGATCTTATTCTGACCCAAAGCTAACCTGCTGCTCTTCTCGCAAAACTTGTGAACTTTGTCTGGAAGTTTGCAGACATTCTCAAAAATGTATTCACTTGATGTTGGAGTAAACAGACTAGTAATTATTCATTACGTTTCTTGTATGTTGCAAATGTGACTTAAGTTCAATCTTGATTCTTGAAAGGTGTTGTTAGGTCCAACAATCTACTATTAGTACGGAAGAGGCCGAGGGATTCGCATTTGCCGCTCTGCCATTGTTGTTACCCGTTTCTCCCCCAAACTATGTGACTGTTCATCTTTCTGCTTTCAAAGAAATCCCGCAACATGCCCCATTCAAATCCGTCATCGCTGAGCATATTGTTCAGCGCTGACAAGTATTGAGGGGCGGGTACCTGGAGGGAATAACCGGGGACCACAAATCAGCTTTAGGATGGGACACGGTGATTTCACGGATGACTGGAGGAGCTCGTCTGTTACGACCGTCGACAGGGGTGCCGAAAAGCTTCCGCTGCCCTGATCTTAGGGCATGTACAACCCAGAGACAGGCAGCCGTCTCTAACCACCTTAAATCTATCATATAGACGGATACAAAAACAGGACTAAAACATGTTATACAACCCACAGACAGAGTTTGTCTCTAAACTTTTTAATGCTTTATATGTAGTTAGGGTCAATTATAGATAATTTTGTGTATATCATTGTGTGGCACCCTTCTTCCCTCTCTCTCGTCACTTCTCTTCTCTCCTCCCCAAATATGATCCAAAGGCTACAGATGTTTGCAAGTTCTCCCCAAAACTTGTCCGCTCCGTAGACCCAAGAGACGACAGGCTGCAGAAGGGAGGCAAACAATCGTGCGCCGGCCGCCGGCATGCTCGCTCTTCCTCGCATCCTGCACCAGCCGCTCCAAGGGGAAGAGGGAGGAAGGCTGGGCTGCCATCGGAGAAGGTGGTGGTCATGCTTGCCTCGATTCGCTCGACGCCATGGAGGAGCTCCGGCTTGGCGGCAGCAACATTAGACTAGCGTCGAGGAGCTCCATTCATGGCTGCAAAGCTGAATTCTTACACAATTTTGATGATTCATGGCACCAGCTAGTCGAATTGCCTTCCAGATTAATCGATTCATGGTGGCCACATCATGATTTGGGCATGAAATTTAGATTCTTACGGCAAGAACTCTCCATTTGACGAGTTAGAAATTACAATAGAAACTTAATTCTTCATCCTAGCTCACAAGGATTAAAAGCATAAAAGCATACAACCGCTAGTCGAATTGCTCTTGCACCCAACTGCAGCTCTTGCACCCAACTGAAGCTGCCCAGCCGCAGCTCCTCTGCTTGCGCCTGCTCGAGCCGAGCAAGCTCCGCTCACCACACAAATACTTCAGTCATAATTTACCATCATCAAATCGCCCACGCCAACACCCCCTTCACCTCACCAGCCACCTCCTCGACGCCACCTGAGGCTCCACCGAGGACTTCCCCGTCGGGAATTTGAGTTTCCCGTTGCCATTGCCCACGCATGGAGCTTATCCACCGGCCAAATTCCCTTAGCTCCGCCCACCAAAACTGAATCGCTGCGGGATCCGAGTTGGTCGTCGCTGCGGGAAAACAGACCGTACAACGGAGCTTCGCCTCGTCTACTCCGGCCTGGGAGAACGGTGATAGAGCTGAAGTGCCCGATCTTTCGGTGAGTGGAGGATAATTTTGATTTGGTGGAAGTCGACCCTCACGATCCGACTACGACGAGCGAACCCGAAGCGCCAATGCAATCGCTGAACCAACTCCCTGTGGTTACCGACCCTGTTGCAATCAAGATCAGAACTTCCTGTACGCAATCAAAGAACGAACAAGAAAAAGAAGGCGAGCAATCTTAATATCACTCGAAGGTGGAGTTCTGAATCACACGAGGACAGCACGTATTTGTGCGGTCCGTGAATGTAGCTAAAGCTAGATGTAAAACAAAACTCAAGTGTTCTTGGCGGCGGCTAGGGGGTATATGAGAGGTGGAGGACGACCAAAGGGGTGCTGGGGTCGTGCTCCAACCCTAGGACGCGTCCCTAATGGACCCAACTTGATACACGGCCCGTGGGCCAAAATAAGGTTTCGCAGCACCTGGACAGAAAAACCTTCGGTCAATGATTTGACGATTGCAGCCGCCTCGGGACAGATATGGACATGAGTCCGGATCCATATGAAAGTAGACTTCATAAGCTTTCCATCAAGTACTTGAACGCCCCAAACGGAGTCCGGATGAAGTCGTGGCGGCCGTTGAAAGTCAGGACTTTCCTGTAGTCCGAATCCAGCGTTTCCAAAACGTGTTGGATTCAATCTCTTTATTTCCTTAGACCAAAAGTGACGTGATAGCCTGGTGTAAAACTGTGGGAATACTTTGACTTGGTCCCCAATCTACCTCTTTGGTCCTCCATGCCTTCCATGTGTGTTTAACACTCTTCATGTATTTCATGTCCTCATCATTCTCCCCTTCTTGACGAAAAGCCGTCCTCGGCGTCAATTGTACTTGAAACCAATCCTGCACAACGCAAAGGAGAACGGGGTTGCGAAAACAAAAGAAGCCAAATGTATTGGGAGGAGGAGGGTCACCATGCTTTGAATTGTCAAATGTGTCATCTCGCATAGACATTTCAGCAGGAATGTAGACTTCTGGATCGGACGACACAATATGGTTGTCAACATGATCCTGCACAAGATTAGTACCAACAAAAGACAAAGCAGGCATCGGTAGCAACCAGCAAGGCTCCCCTTCTTTGGATTGAACATGTTTCTTTAAAACAAAGCTAGAGAAATTGGATGTGACATGATTATTCTTAGTACAGCTCTCTAACTTATCACATTGTTGTCCAACCAGATTTGAACAAATATAAACTCGATGCACCATATATTCTCCATTGTGATTATATTTGCCAATGAAGTGATATGTGTTCCTAGATAAGCATGGCAATTTGAGATATGCAAGAAATCTCTCCTCCAAACAATTTAGATTACATAGAACAGCAAAGTCAATATAACCTAAAGTATTTAAAGAAGATAGCAATTTTTGTTCATCATTTGCACAAGTAATTGGAACAAACATTTGATTTTCAGCATAATTATATGGCTCCAAAGCATGTGTATCATCATGATTAAGTAATTGTGGCAGAGGAATAAAAGAATCACTATCACACAACTCTTCTTCATCACAAGGAACAATAAGCACATCATCATGTGACAAAGGTTCATCAAGAGATGGTTCCACTAATAATTGCTCTATGATAGCATGAGGTGTGGAAAAATTCAGCACAGGAGAAGTGGTCTCACCATCCGTGAGTGGAACACCTGTGATCGTGGGCGATGTAGGTGTGACCGTCCTCTCGCACGGTGTAGTGCTAGGCGTGGATGGCGCAGGGAAAGCAAGATCTATACTGTATGCCGGGCTTCGTCCTGCAAAAGAGTTAGTATATGTCGTCGAGCGGCGTCCCTGCACTTCACGTTCAGCTTTGCAAGCATATTCAAGCAATGTGGGCATATCAACACAATCTTTATAATCAAGTATGTCCTGAATTTCGCGGTTCAAACCACCGCGAAAACGTGCCATAGCAGCGTCATCCGTCTCAAACAAACCACAACGAAACATACCTTTTTGTAGCTCCTGGTAATAGTCCTCAACAGACTGTTGACCTTGCTGAAATTGCTGCATTTGTTTAAGCAAATCTCGGGCATAATATGAAGGTACAAAGCGATGTCGCATAGCAGTTTTTAATTGAGCCCAAGTGGTTGGAATAGCAGTGGGATGTCGTTGTTTATAATCACGCCACCACATTAAAGCAAAAAGTGTAAATGCACTAATAGCAGCTTTAACTTGTGCGCTAGCAGGAATATCATGGCATGAAAAATTCTGTTCAACCTCTAATTCCCAATCAAGATATGCAGCAGGATCATATTTGCCATTATAAGAGGGTATATTAAATTTAATCGTAGCAAATGAGTCAATGTGTGGAGGACATACCACACGGCGGGCACAACCATGGCGATCTCCATCGTCTAGCTCCATGTCACTGTCATAGTCCTTGTGCAACGCCGTGACCGACGTGGACCACGCATCGAATCGTGCCACGATGCCGTTGACGTCTCCTGACATGATTAGCACAAACACAAAAACAAAAATCCTAGGACAGCAAAGGTGTGTATGTGTGTGTATGAGATGCTCACAAAGATGCTGCGATCAAATTCTTATCCGTTCTTACCAAGCAACAGGGGCGAACTGCAAGCAACAAGTAGCACCTGTGAAAGATTGGAGCAGCGATTGCCTGGAGAAACAAAGTCGGCTCGTCGTAGGAGTATGTGTAGTTCTGGGTAGGCTGCACTCAAGTCAAGGATTAGCACAATCTAACAATAATGCAAAGTTGAATTATAGTGCTAAACACGTAACTATGCTGCTGGAAACAAGTGCAACGCGATATGGAGCAAGCAAAGGTAACAAGGAATTGGGTACGCAGAAACGAAAAATCTCCCAGGTTTCGGTATGCTGTCTAGGCGATGTTTTTTAGCCTCGAAACCAACGTCACCAAAGGTGCACCACATAGGAAATTTTGTAAGCTTTCTAGGAAAAAAAAGAACACTGAAATCAGAGATCTGAGCGAAAAGTTATGGCCGTTTTCGTGAAGGTGTCTGAACGGCAGAAAACTTCCAAACGAAACCGAGCGAGATTAGGCAACTTTTGCTGTTTCCTTTTTTTATTCTTTCCTTTTCTTTCTTTTCCAAACTTTCCTTTTCTTTTATTTCCTTTTTTTGCTTTCCTTTTTTTTGCTTTCCTTTTTTTGATTGCTTCCCCTTTTTGTGTTTTGACTTGCCAAACAACTAAAAAGGAAGGGGGTTGGTTTGTGGCAGGGAGGGGAGGTGTGTGAGGAAGGATGGGGGAGGGTGGCGATCTGGTGGGAAAGGGTGGTTCTGGTGGAGAAAGAAAAATGGCGGCGCGGTAAGAACACAAGTAACCAGCAACAATTGGACGCGTAAAGCACACAAATTCAACAATGTAAATTATTGAAAGAAAGTGCAAGGCTAAAAAGGGTGCTGGGACAAGGATCTAACCTGATAAATCTTTTTTTTTGTTTTGTGGACTGTAGGTAATGAAAAACACTCGATAGACTCACCGATCAACCTAGACTTTTGATACCACTTGATAGAGCTGAAGTGCCCGATCTTTCGGTGAGTGGAGGATAATTTTGATTTGGTGGAAGTCGACCCTCACGATCCGACTACGACGAGCGAACCCGAAGCGCCAATGCAATCGCTGAACCAACTCCCTGTGGTTACCGACCCTGTTGCAATCAAGATCAGAACTTCCTGTACGCAATCAAAGAACGAACAAGAAAAAGAAGGCGAGCAATCTTAATATCACTCGAAGGTGGAGTTCTGAATCACGAGGACAGCACGTATTTGTGCGGCCGTGAATGTAGCTAAAAGCTAGATGTAAAACAAAACTCAAGTGTTCTTGGCGGCGGCTAGGGGGTATTGAGAGGTGGAGGTACGACCAAAGGGGTGCTGGGGTCGTGCTCCAACCCTAGGACGCGTCCCTAATGGACCCAACTTGATACACGGCCCGTGGGCCAAAATAAGGTTTCGCAGCACCTGGACAGAAAAACCTTCGGTCAATGATTTGACGATTGCAGCCGCCTCGGGACAGATATGGACATGAGTCCGGATCCATATGAAAGTAGACTTCATAAGCTTTCCATCAAGTACTTGAACGCCCCAAACGGAGTCCGGATGAAGTCGTGGCGGCCGTTGAAAGTCAGGACTTTCCTGTAGTCCGAATCCAGCGTTTCCAAAACGTGTTGGATTCAATCTCTTTATTTCCTTAGACCAAAAGTGACGTGATAGCCTGGTGTAAAACGTGGGAATACTTTGACTTGGTCCCCAATCTACCTCTTTGGTCCTCCATGCCTTCCATGTGTGTTTAACACTCTTCATGTATTTCATGTCCTCATCAAACGGGACACGCCCGTCGCCTCGCCAGACGACGCGAAGGCCGTCTCTAGCCTTGAGTGCGGTGTTTTTCGCAAATATACCAGCACAGAGACGGGGCAGAGACGCGGGTTGTACATGCCCTTACGAAACAGCGTAAGGCAGCCGTCTCCATTGCTGATGGGATGCGGTTACCGGGGCACAATAATCCTTTTTGAAACTAATGTCGAGCAGAGCACCAGGCCAGGATTGTGCGGAATGATTGCGTCTTCTAGCTACGGCCCTGTTTTCGCGTGACTGATTGTGCATACTCCTTGTTGCGTCCATATGTTTCATGTCAATTGGAATCAATGGATACATCACTAGCTCATTTAAAAAGTGGAACTAAGAACTGTACATTTTTTTTCAGAATTTACTTCGCTTTTGAGTTTTCTCTTTCTTGGTGACTAGATATGTGAACTGGACAAGGTAACACCAACCTCCATTTCCAAATTCTTGATACCTTTGACATAGAAAGTGATAGAATGCGGTTGCTGAGGCCATTCACCTTTCTAGGATGGAATGGAATATTCGCATAAAGTTATCTTTTAAATTGTTTTTTCGCAAAAAAAATCTTTTAAATTGTTTTAGAATATTTATGTAATATTTTTATAATATCCTCTCATATTCTTATATAAGAATAAAATGGGAAATTTTTATTAGTAAATGTGAAGCGCCAAATAATTTTTCTCATGATTATAAATTTTTAGGGATGTTTCATGTGTATAACAGATGCTAATTAAGAATTTTTTTTAGACTTTATAGGCCCACGAATATAGATATAATGCTTTTTTATCGGTTTCTCGTGTCGGGCATAAGCCAGAAAATCGTAAGGTAAGTTGAAGTTTATTTGGGACCAAAACGAAGTTCGGTCTCGCTAAAAAATAAAAAACCCGGTTTCCTTGTCCCACTCTCCCCAGCATTTTCTCGGCAGCAAGCAGAACAAGGAACAAAGGAAAGCAGCCGCGAAAGCCGAAGAGCTGCTCCTCTGCTAGGTCTTGCCCGCACCCATGGCGGCGGGGGATAGCGGTGGCTGGGACTTCCTCGACTGGCTAGGCCCCGACACATCCGCATGCATCTTCCACCGCCTCGACGACCCCGCCGATCTCGCCCGCGCCGCCGCCGTCTCCCGCTCCTGGCGCCAATTTGGTACGAGTCGGTCCCTCCCCATCCCCCCTCCCTCGATCGTTTCTCCCGTGGTTTGGCCAGTGCGGTCGCTGAATTCGCCGCTTGGATTGGGTGGTTCCATTATTCTTCGCAGTTATCGCCAGCGGATTCTGCAAGAGCCTGTGCCTGACGATATGCCCCGATCTCGCCTGCTTCACCCGCGCGGCTGAGGTGACCAAATCGCCGCCGTCCCCCGCCGCGCACGCCTCCGGCGCCAGCCATAACGCCGAGAGGGACCACCGGATATACTCCAACCTCTGCGGTGCCCTCGTGTCCCCCAAACCGTCCGCGAACTGCATCCGGGACTGTATCTGTGCCTCAAGCACCGACCGTTTCCCGGCCGAGAGGATGCAGCACACGCTCGATCCGCGGGAGGTGGTCGGTATCCGTCCATCCTACTGGTCGAGCAAGGGGCAGGACGACCCCGATGTGCCTGAGAGCTTGACCTACCGGCTCTGCTCTGATCTGTGCATCGTTGATGAGATAAGGATACGACCGTACCAGGGTAAATATGTCCGATTCTAAGTTGTGTTACCTAATCCCTAAACTAATTTTTCCTTTTCTGGGTGATTGATAATGCGAATTCAATTGCTCTTTTGTTTTCCCTATTGGCAGTATCTTTTTATGACCACCAGCCTATTTTCTCTTCAAAGATGGTGCGGTTTCGGATTGGCTCCAATGGAGATGGCAATCATCAGAGGGTAATAGCTGATGGGAATTACACGTCACCAGAGTTCCCTATGCTCCAGGTCTGTTGACCCCCCCCCCCCACCCCCCCCCCCCCCCCCCCCCCCCCCCCCCAATCACCCCCCTGACTTTATCTATCATTGAGCAGCTTTCATTAAGGTTACATGATTCTGCACAACTACATTATTGTGTCTTATCATGATCTGTGATTTGTGTGGAAGATAAACATGTCTGTATGTGTAACAGTAACACTTTTGACAACTTGGACAACTCATTTCGATTGGAGTTTATTCCCGTATTAATAGAATCATGATGAAGTGCTATGATATTTCTTCTGTTTCAGATTCATTACATGTTTCCAAAATTGATAAATTTTCTTTCCAAAATTTAATCCTTTTGTCATGTTTGGGTGGAAAAAGTATACATCCCATGGCTGCAGTAACATAAAGAAAGAGGCAATCAAGTCCACCAGATGTTGGTGTAGTAGTTGCCTAGTATTGTAAACCAAAATATATGGGACTGGGCCATCAAAGGCTACAACTGAGGCCCTCTTCTATATGTTACATGTCCCATCCCGACTCTTCTCTCCATTTACTTTTTCTTTGCTCTTCGTCGAGTTGACACAATTCTGTTAGTGTCCACATGCTGAGAATTTAGCACTATGAAGTGGTGAGCAAGCCATCTGTCAACCTTAACACATTACGTATTGGCAAACAATCGACACGAACACACGATTGTACATGAAAAATTGTCTACAGGTCTTCATTCTTCTTCACAACAAGTGGTGGTGCCATGACCATGGCAAGTGGGTACGGTCGCATGGGGAAGATGTCTGATATGGTGCCACCGAGGCGGATTGCTATCCCCATTCTCTCCTGCACGCATGCCAGTCTATGAAATATGGCACTTGCATCACACTGATCCTTGTTGTCCACTTACTGAAAGGAGAAGTCCGATTGGCTGTCATGCTTGCAGTTGCAGGGTCCTTTAAGGACCTTCGTCCAACTTAAACTTGTTATAAAAGGAAGAGATATTTGGCGATTTGAGGTCAGTGAAGCTTTTGACTGTTGGATGGGCCCTCATGAGGTGGAATTGCAGGCCCCAACCCTTAGAATTCCTTTCCCAGTATTTTGTTGTGTTGCAATATTTCACTAGTCTAATGCAGCAATGCAGAGCAGTTAAGGACCATTTTATTTTTGAATATCCAAGCATGTATATTAATCTTGTGTTGTGATAAAATGAAACTTCTTCAATAGTATGCCAACCTTATTGATGCTGTCTTATTTCGTTGTGCCAGGAAAATGTGTTACAATCCTTCAAACTCCCACACCCTGTCCTTTGCATTGGTGGCGTATTGACGATTGAACTGCTGGGAAGAATGCAGAAAGCTATAGATGATATGTATTACATATGGTGAGTTCTCAATCCTCTCATTTTGGTTAGTGATTGGTCACGTGATGTTTTTCTTAGTTCTCCGTAAAAAGCGCAAATTTTGGGATCTGATATGCAATCAGTTGCATGCTGGGACTGGGAGTAGATCTAAGTGCCTAATCCTGACAAACAATTTTCTCATTTTCCAGCAACAGAAGAACAAAATTACGTACATCACAATTATATTTCTATTGGATATTAATCTCCTTCCTTGTAACTCTTTTTTTTACAATTGATCCTTATAGCATGACAATTTAACATGCTTGATTTAGCTTTTTTAAGGAAAAAAAGAAATGCTTGTAAGATGCAGTTATCTATATGTTCTGATCTGCTTCAAAATATAGTTTGCTTTATGCCTGAAACGTTTCCTTATATTTGTATCAATCCTGAAATGCTGACACTTGGGGCTTCTGTTTCTCAATTTGATGCGCAGTATATGCCATACTGAAGTGATTGGGCGCTCATTTTCACCAAGTTTCACAGTTGACATCTCTGACGGTGCTACAATCCTCATGTATTTGCCGGGAGGAAAAGATACAGGGTGTGACCAGTAGTGTGGGGGCTTTTATTGGTTTAGTTACTTAGGGCCCAGGACCAGGCCGCACAGATCGTGGGTCTATGAATACTTAGTTGAGTTGTTTGTCTTTTAAATACTGGAATGGCATTGAATGCATGTGATCCTGTTTGTTTCGTACAGAGATCAAATCCAGCAGCCTGGTAAAGGTACCACTGTTCCAATATGAATTATTTAGGATGTCGTTGATTCTTATTTTATTTTGTTGAACTGAGTCGAAGTATTACTGTAAAATGCCTTGGTTGTGTCTATATGGTTTAAGATGGTTCTAACTGCATGGCAATATATGATTGCACATTTACTAAATGTTTAGTTGGGGGGGCTAAAAGAGGATGGACAATTCTCGATTCTATGTATAAACAAATGATGATTACATCAATCTCGTTCTAAGGAAATTGACTATGGAAGCTAAGAGTCCATCTTAAAATAAAAAATCTTCCTTTGATACCTAGGAAGATGGGTTATCCTGATTAACGATAATCTAGTAAAAAAAAAATGATTGGAGTGGTAGTCCAAAACGTACATTTTGCAATCGTAATGAAACCATACAACCTCTTTTTTTAATGTCACTTTGCTAAATCAGTTTGGCAAATTATAAATATTGCTCTACATATCAAAACATCTAGAAACATTGCACGTATTATGCAGCTATGACAAAGTGACAAAGGTGCAAGCACTAAGTGCAAAATTTAAGCGGAAGTAGCAGCCATTATTGTAATCGTAATGACATTATTGTTAACAAAAACTGTCCATAGCTGATTAAATTTGTTACACTGTATTAAATGTTTGCCGTGTATAATCTATGTTTGAACTACTACTTATAATAATCTAATAATATTTAACCATGTAATGTGCCAACAATTCAATTGGTCTATACTTTTCCTTGCCAGCGGCTCCTAACTGTTAACTAGTAGATCTCGGCTGGTTACCATCCAGAAACGGGTCCAAAAGTTGAATGACAAACCTATCCACGTATCTATATTTTTTGAAGCGGTTTCTGAACACTACCTTGTCATGGATGCGTTGGACAGTTAACCTGCAATCAGTACCAAGTAGAAAGGCACTATTGTCCTCCGATCACTACTATTGATTTATTAAAGTGTTTTCCAAAACATTCCGCTACTTTGTTGGTCAGGGAGGAAAAGAGGACACGAAACATGAAGGAAACGAGCTACCGAGGCAATCCGCAGTCCTATGTCGAAGGTACGCATCCTTGCAAAGAGGTTGCCAATGCAGTCCTCTGAGATTGCGCCTGGTGGTGCTGAGGACGTAGAGGAAGACGTCCCTGTCGTAGTTGATGATCGTGGAATTAGATTGGATACAGAGAATGAACGCCGATGGCAGTGTGCCCCAGCCTCTTCAACTCGAAAGAGCTTTCGGCTTGAATATATGCATTGACAGTATACATGGAAATATGGAATCGATGGTCATCGGCAGTTCGAATGGGTATATGCATGCATTGACAGGTTCATCGAAAATCATTGCCTCGTTGGAGGACCGAGCACGGCTAGCAATTCTTGCACCGTAACCCGCATATCATGAAAATAACATAATAACCTGTTGATATAATCTATAAATGGCACGACTGTCGCCTGCAGCAAGTGGGAATACAATTGTCTTCTAGTCTTGATCCAGACAATTCTATAAATATTACTATATATTCTTCTTTTTCTGTGGCTAATGGAAAAAGTTAGATGACATGAAATCTACTTAACAACCAATTCTCAAATTAAAGGACCATTCATTTAAGGTATATAAGAAACGCAACACTGCCATCTCCGCGATCACTTTCACTTCACTGTAACTTCCAAAATTGGGGCTGGTATGTTCCCTTCAATAGTACCGGCAAGAAAGATTTTAGTTTACATTTGTCAAAAAGCACCTCATTTCTGTGGCTACATGGCTACATCTTCGGTCATTCTTCTCCATTCCCCACCATAATTTAAGAAGACGGAGATCGACTCACAAGTTAAGGCGCTATACGCAACTTCAATGTCGCATGGACTGACTGATGACTTCCAAGTCTCCCAAGTAACAGCCTACAGAGCGGTCGTGCATGCGTGCTTACAGCTGCAAGAACTCCATTTTATAAGACTTAAAATCCCGAAACCAATTAATAACACAACTGCACAAGAAACCCAATCGAAAGGTAGAGTAGGAGGCAGTTGATATGTCGATTAATCCACCCCATGTTGTATCGAAAATGATTTTAACAGTATCGTTTTATCGTTCAATTGAATTGGCTTAAAAAAACCTCAATATTGATTGCAGACTGCATATTTCTCCTAAATGCCAATTATGTTATTTTCGACCGCTACAACTGGGAAGTCACTGGGCCGGAGCGAGCACGGTTAGCAACTCTTATCTCCTTATTCGTCGCAACCCCGAATATGTATCATGAAAAAATAACATAATAACTGGTTCATATATATACAAATACAATTGTCGCCTGCTGCAAGTGGGAATACTACAATTGTCATCTAGTCTGCTATTTTGCTGTCACTGCTCCATTTGCCACCAAAATTTACCAGGATAGAGGCTCACAAGTTATGACGGTACATGACTTCACCGTCGCGTGGACTGACTGACTTCCAAGTCTCGCAAGTAAAATCCACCAGCAGAGCGGTCGTCCATGTCAGTATATGTGCTGCTTAGTGCTAGCACCACATACTACTTACTCCACGGCTGCAGGAACTCCAGTTTTAAGATTCCGAAACCACCACAACGTAGTGTACTACACATAAGAATCCCGAAAGCTAGAGTAGGAAATTTTCTAGCTCGCAACATGGCTCGTCTGAGTTCATCTAGCGACCGCCCTACCAAGTGGAGGTGGTGGTTCGAGTTGGCATGCTTAGCCCTGGCTGCAGCCACCGCCGTGCTGGGGGTGTCTGCGGCGCCCCCCTCCGCCGCGGACCTTGCGCACTGCCCAAAATCCTGTGGGGGCGTGAACATCTCGTACCCCTACGGCATCGGGCAGGGCTGCTTCCGCCTGGGCTTCGAGGTCACCTGCAACCGCAGCACCCGACCTCCGAAGCTCTTCTTGGGCAGCAACGACACCACCACCGAGATCGTCCAGCAGTATCCATGGGGCTTTGTTGAGGCGTCTATCGTCTTCAACATCGCCATCAGGCCAGATGGTGCGCCTGGCACTACCTACAACTTATCGTGGGAGGCTCCGGGGAGGAGCCTCTACGTCGACGATCCAGAAATTATGGTGATCGTTGGATGTGGAATCGAGGCCTACATGTTCGACCCTGCGGACCCAGGCAACATGCTGGGGTTTTGTGAGAGCACGTGTAGCGACATGGCAGCCATGGAGAATTGGGCGGAGGGAAGACCCTGCAGCGGCATGGGATGCTGCAGCATCTGGTTCGAGACGTCCTTTAGACTTTCCATCATTCAGAAGGAAGAAGCACTGCCTACTGCGGTTGCCAATGCTACAGTAAAAGCTTTCGTTACCGACTCCGTCTACTTTTTTAGCACGGCTGATCTGTTGTCTGATAAGGTTAACGAAAGCACCATTGGCGCTTCTACGGTATACCTACGTCCTGTGATCACAGATCAACCAAATTGTCGAAAAGCTAAGAAGGATAAGCAGTACGCCTGTGCTGCTAGCAGTTGTTGGGATGATGATGATGGAAGAAGTGGCTACACTTGTTTCTGCACCAGCCAACACGATGACGGCAATCCCTTCATTGTCGGCCCGGGCGGATGCTCCCAAGGTATAAATATAATAAATATACTGCAGTTCTAGCGGCGATGCATGCATGCTGCCTTCCGTACTTGTGCTAATTTAGTGGATATATATAGATTTGCCACACACAACGTAACCGTCAGGGATAATATTCCATCAATTCGTCAGAAATTAAAATCAAATAAACTTTCATTAAGCAGTCAAACAGCCAAATATAGTGTGTGTTTGGGAGGGCTGCGGTTTCACCGAAAACGGCTGCGGCTTTACCTGTGAAGCGGCTTTTTAGGTTTTTGCTTCACTTGTTAGTAAAATGTTTGGCAAAACGGCTTCACTTGACAGTTAAAAACGGCTTCTCCTGATGAAATGTCTGTAATGCCCTTCTCTCTTCTTTTCTTTTTTTATTTTCCTTTTTTCTTTTCTTTTTTCTTTTTCCCCTTTCTTTCTTCCCTTCTTTTTTATTTTCTTATTCCTCCTCTCTCTTATCCATTCCACCCCACGCCTTATCCCCGACCCCACCCCGCCGGCTCCTTCCCACCCGTCGTCGCCTCCCTTCTCCCGCCGCCGCCTCCCTGCTCGTCGCCCCAGCCTCGAGCACCTCCGCGGCCGTGCCCCTCGAGCTCGTCGGCGGGCGCGTCGGCCGCCGTCCTCGAGCTCGTCCGCGGGCGCGCCGATCTCCTCCTTCCCCAAGTCCGACCGCGGCATCCGGCTGCGGCCTTCTCCCCCGCGTCCTCCATCTCCCTGCCTCCTCCTCCTGCTCCCCGCCGCGTCCTCCTCCCTCTCCCCGCCGCCCGCCGCCCGTCGCCGCGACAACCTCGTGTCCTGCTCCTCCCTCTCCCCGCCGCCGCCTTCTCCTTCTTCCCGCCACCTCGCTGCCTCCCTGCTTCCCGCCATCTCGCGCGCCACCCCGAGGACCTGGGCGTCATTAGCGCGAGGACGCGAGGAGAAGCCGGTCGAAGCCACGTTTTCGAGCTTTGCCGTGCCAGGCAAAGCCGAAAACGGCTTCTCCGCCGGCTTCACGCGTGAAGCCCCTGCAAAACAACATGTTTGGGAGGGCTTAGGCTGAAGCCGGAGCCAAAGCCGCCGGTGAAGCCCTCCCAAACACACCCATAGTGTGCTCTGTTGACCTGCTAGCTCTAAGATCGAAGAATCACTTGTGAACAAGATAGCGGATATTTGTTTCTACTTCATTTTCCCATTGGTTAAAGTCACGCCAGAACAACCTCTGAGTGAGTTAATTCTACTGCAAAAACATGTTATTTCTACCTCAGTTGACGTGTATAATTCCAACGGTGTGTATGAGAGACTTACTGCCGGAGGAATGCAATAGAATCACTCTGATGATGTTTCATTCACTTGTTGCCCATACTAAGCCTTTACAATTATTGTCTCTCCTTTCATTGGTCCTTAATATTTCACTATTATAATATTCATTTTCTCATTTTTGATAATAATTTTACGTGGGGAGCTCCCTCAACTTTTCCCTTAGGAAATTACTTTGAAATACAGTGATTCATAGATCAGCAGTAAATAAAAGATTTCCTTCAGAGATTGGTCGTTGGAGTAGGCATATTATAATTTTAACAGCTCAAACTTCACAAATTTGCATGTTTATAGTGTAGAAATCCTATAATAGTTTTGAATTTCAAATTATTTTAATACATCGATTTGTAGCAATTGTAAGAGTGGATGGTCAAATAAAATATACCAGTAGACTTTTTAACAAATATATTAATATGCCTGCTAAAAATGAACGGAGGGATCGAAGTACCTTACAGTTATTTTATTCTTTGACTTATTTTATCAATCTACATTAAAACATGCCATTTTTCAATGGGTTACTTAATTTGGCGGCCATGCATATTCGCATACACATATACAAATTCGTTGAACAAGAGGAAATCTTGTATACATGTATAAGAATGAATACTAGTCAAATATTTTCTTATTCACTTCTTACTTTTCGTATTGTGGCAAGCCACCTTGTTATTAACTCATTAAATGCAGCAGGGTACGAACCCAGCCACGACAAGCTGAATTGTTCAAGAACATGTGGCAATACAAGTATTCCATTCCCTTTTGGGCTTGAACCAGAATGTTCAGCTACTGCGAAATTTCAACTGAATTGCACGTCAAACCAACTCCTGACCCAAAGATCATATGTGCAGTATCAGGTGGTAAATATTTCTGTAGAAGAAGGACTCTTATCTGTCAACAGAACCTATGACCCTAAACACTTCTTAGATAATAGTGATTTAATAATGGAGGATACTGATTTCTCTGAACTATATGGTATTTGGAAATGGGCTATCAGTAACACAACATGTGACTTGGCAAAGAACCAGAACCACACAAGCTATGCATGCATCAGTGC
Organism: Urochloa ruziziensis; assembly: GCA_015476505.1. Classification (NCBI taxonomy): domain Eukaryota; kingdom Viridiplantae; phylum Streptophyta; class Magnoliopsida; order Poales; family Poaceae; genus Urochloa; species Urochloa ruziziensis. Next base: position 23,101,101 of record CM027122.1, on the reverse strand, counting down.
AAACAGTGAGTGCACAAATGTCACCGACGGACATGTTTACATTGGTTATCGTTGCAAGTGTTCACAAGGCTATGAAGGAAACCCTTACATCAGGAACGGCTGTAATGGTACGCGTTCTCTGCAACTATCATCACTTTTCTGTTGTATTTTATGGTAAGATTAAATGTCATATATCTAAGAACAGGTGAAGTAAATAGTTAACTGAAATACGAATATGTGGTACAAAGCTTGAACTTTATATAAAAACAATCCACAATATGCCATTAAAAGGGGAATATTCTTTCGTTGTGAGTCGATCAGAAACGGCGAGGCCAGTCTCAATGGGAGTTTCATACGCATTAATTACTATGCCAAATCAGCAAAAATGCTGACTTTACAGGGTCATTTATGAGGGAAGTTTCATTATATGAGAGAGAAGTTTCACCCCCCTCCCCCCCCCCCCCCTGAAACTCTCCTGGCTTACCGGCAGCTTACCTAGTTCTGAGTCTACGTAACCAGTGGTGCACTCTCCATAACTTATTCAATGACACAAAACTAAAGTTTCCGCCTCCAAGATGACACAAGTGCTTAATATAATTCTGAATACACTTAAGTAACATAAATTATCCAATTAATTCAGCTCATGTTCTGGAACGCCACTTGCAGATATTAACGAGTGTTTGATGATACCCTACTTATGTACTGAAACATGCTATAACCGAGAAGGAAGCTATAATTGCACCAGCTGCCCTCAAGGCACATGGTTTGATCCTGTACAAAGGCGAATGCACTTCCAGTAAACATCGCAGCCTTGTTTTTGGTATGTAAACAATATTTCACTATACCTCGCTACATATACAGAATATTATATCAAGATTTTATTTTGAGAAACAAAACAATTTAATCTAGTTGTAACTCTGTTCACACGATATATAATTACTTATGCAGTTGTAGCTATTGGACTTGGCTCTGGCTTTGGAGTTTTGGCTCTCACTTTAAGTACAACTATACTGATCCAACAATGGAAGCGACATGCTCGAAAGACAATTCGAAGAGCATACTTCCGGAGAAACAAAGGTCTACTCCTGGAACAACTAATAGTCTCATCCGAGAAAAGTGCTACACAAAGCACCAAAATATTTTCTTTAGATGACCTAGAGATGGCAACAAATGATTTTGATTCAACACGAATTGTTGGCTGCGGTGGTCATGGTACGGTTTACAAGGGCATTTTATCAGATCAACGTGTAGTAGCCATCAAAAAGTCCAAAATAGTGGAGCAAAGTGAGATTGATCAATTTATTAATGAGGTTGCCATATTATCCCAAATCATTCATCGCAATGTGGTAAAGCTTTTCGGTTGTTGCCTTGAATCTGAAGTGCCTCTACTTGTCTACGAGTTCATCTCGAATGGCACACTTTATGATCTTCTTCATGGTGACTTGAGTGCCAGATGTTTGTTAACATGGGATGACCGTACAAGGGTTGCACTTGAGGCTGCAAATGCTCTTGCTTATCTCCATTCAGCTGCTTCAATACCAATCTTTCATAGAGATGTGAAGTCTGCTAACATACTTTTAAATGACAGTTTCACTGCAAAGGTTTCAGATTTTGGTGCTTCGAGATCCATTTCTATTGATGAAACTCATGTGGTCACCATTGTGCAGGGGACATTTGGGTACTTAGATCCTGAATATTACCATACAGGACAACTGAATGAGAAGAGTGATGTATATAGCTTTGGTGTGATACTAGTAGAGCTCCTCACAAGAAAGAAGCCAATCTTTTTAAATTGCTTTGGTGAAAAGCAAAATTTGTCTCACTGCTTCCTTCAAACACTACCAGATAAAACAACAGCACAAATGTTGGATCCTCAGGTTTTTGAGGAAGCAGACGAGAGAGAAATTGATGAGATGGCATCACTTGCAGAGATGTGTTTAAAGCTTCGTGGAGAAGAGAGGCCTACAATGAGAGAAGTGGAGTTAAGGTTGCAACTATTGAGAGGTAAGGTAACGAAGAAGAACCAACAAGATTTGCATGTTGACAAAGAAACCGAGCCATTATTACTATCCGAGGCAAATGCAAATTCTTGCACTCAACACATTGAGCTCGGAGCAATTTCTAGCCCAACAACTCGTGAATCCACCCGGTGCTACACCATGGAGAAAGAACTTGTTTCTTGGAGCGATTTACCTCGCTAAACTTGGAATGTAAACACATCCTGTATAATATCGTATTTGGTGCAAACACTTCCTTTGGAACGTCCTTTTCTGTTTATACAAAACTTCGTGTATAATATCGTCTGCTTCCTCTCGTGCATCTTGTCTCTTTCCCTCCACAAGTCAAATCTCGTGCATCTTGTCTCTTTCTCTCCGCAAGTAAAACTCGATCTCGTTGCTCGTCCATTCGTGCTTTCTGCAGCTGCAGCGAGCAAGCGGCTCATGGGGAGCAGAGGGGCGGGAGACGCGCCGGAAGCAGAGGGCGCTCTGCGAGGATAGCTGCTGTGCAGCCGTGCGCTATGTCTGCAACACGGGTGGATGTCTACTAGTGCGCTATGTGCGCAGCGTGTTGCTCGGCGAGCCGGGCAACGGCAACGACGACGAGATTGCGGGGTGGATCGCATCGGCAGCGGACGAGCCGAAAGGTACGGCGAATTTTGGCTTTCAACGAACACCGAGCCGAACAAACCGAACTCGTGCTGGGCCGGGCTTTGTCGACCCGACTTAGAACTCGTCGCCCTGGGCCGAGCTCGCTCGTTTACACAGCAGCCCATAACGACTCCCATCATCGCCGCGCCGCAAAAAAGAACTCTACGCCGCCGGAGCCGGAGCCTCTCGCCTACAGACCGCTCCCTTCCTCCTTCAACCCATCGCTGACGGATCCAACGCCGCCGGAGCGCCTCAGCTGCGACAACTCCTGGTAATCTTCTCTCGTCCCCCGATTTGTATGCCCTCTCTCCCTAGTTCACAGTTCCCTGTGAAAGTAAAGGGATCGGTTACTGAGGATGCACGCTGCTTTCGTTTTACAGCGAGAAGGGGGGAAGCCGAGGAGATGAGGCTCGTGGGGTTGACGGGCGGCATCGCGTCCGGGAAGAGCACCGTGTCCAACCTCTTCAAGGACGCCGGCGTCCCCGTCGTCGATGCCGACGTCGTTGCTCGGGTACGCTATGCGGTCTGCCCAATCCTAAAGTTTACTGACGCTTTCCCGTGTAAAGCTTAAAGCCTACTTAGTTTTAGCCTCAAAGTTGTAAGCTTTAAGCTGCCATCTTTCTACGATGTTGTTAAATTTGGTACACTTTAGGTCTCACTGTAAGCTTTAGACTCTTGTCAATTACGCTGATTGCCTGAATTGTGCTTGTGGCCAAAATCAAGATATAGAACAAAGGTCCTTGTACATGTAGTTTTCTCATGCTTTTGTTCTAAGAAACAACTCCCCTGAATTGCCACATACATCGTGCCAATAATGCTTTTGGCAAAAACAAAGAGGAGGTAGAGCCTGGGTGCTTGGTCCTCGTGTTGTGAGCTAAGCATTTAGTGTTGACAATTGCAGTTCACTAGTTAGCTCATAGTGCCTGCACAGTTATGTTCCAAGAGAAAATCTCGTTAATTGTCACATAGAGTTCTGGCATCTTCTTTTTGCATATATATGTATCACTCACTTCAGACCCCAAAAAAGATTCCTTAACTGGTTTGCTGATTTATCATTCTTTTCTTCAAGTGAGAACTGGTTGGAACAGATCTTCTACCAATAATAAAAACATCACAGCAGGGATTAGCGACATTTTAAACATAGTTTGTGTGTGTTGAAGGCTGTAAATCATACAGTTGTTCCTTTAATTCATGAATATGAAACAATAGCTTGGATACCAAATTACCAAGTGCAACTGAATCAGTGCCACCATAATGCCTGGAACTATTGTGCCCTTTTGATATACCACCTAAGTCCTAACAGCTATTGTACTCACAAACCACAATAGTAGTTGCTAGCAAGCATGGTTTAGATGCAGCTCTCACTGCATTGCATGTCTATTACATATTAATAGTACTTTTAGAGTTCTGATTTTTTTTTTTGCGTGATGTATTATGCCTCTGAGCAGTGACAAATCTTTGTTCTATAACCGTTGTACTAATTTTGAACCTATGCATATGTAGAATGTAGTGCAGAAAGGTACTGGAGGTTGGAAGAAAATTGTAAAAGCCTTTGGGGATGAAATTTTATTGGACAATGGAGAAATTGACAGAGCTCGCTTGGGACAAATTGTTTTTTCTGACCCATCAAAACGCCAAATTCTTAACCGGTACAACTTTCACTAAATAATTTTGTATTTTCCTATGAATCCAGATCTGTGATTGAATTTGCCTCTATACTTGTTGCTGCAAAAAATTATATTAGGAAGAACAATATCACTTATTTCTTTTATCAAATTACTCTAATGCCCTTTTTTGGTTGGCATGAAAAATGACATTATTTGGCCGCATGCTCCTGTTCATACCAACTATGTGCTGCATTAATATTCATTTGTGTGTCATATACTAATAATAAAATGTGATAAGGTTTACACTAGTAGTCCTCGAATGCTGGAAAAACTAATCTTTACTGCCTGGAAAGATGCTGTGATTAACGGTGACACTGGTCTGCACTTATATTAATTCTCATGACTAGTCCTTATGATCGTAATGATTCCTTCGCTCTAACATCTTTTGGGAAACATATTCTGTCACAATTGGCATATTTATTCAGTTAGCCTTGATTATGTATTTCTCTTTTATCAACATTTACCAATTTAGTGACAGCGTTGCTAATTGTACACTATTTCATATATAACTTATTTGTCACTTCCAGTCTTCTGGCGCCGCATATTTCTTCTGGTATATTCTGGGAGATAGCAAAACTGTGGATGAAAGGATGCAAGGTTATTGTCCTGGACATCCCACTGTTGTTTGAGACAAAGATGGATAGATGGACAAATCCAGTCATTGTTGTCTGGGTTAATCCAGAAACCCAGATCGAGAGGCTCATGTCAAGAGACGGGTGCTCTGAAGAACAAGCTCAGAACAGGATCAATGCACAGCTTGCACTAGACTGGAAGAAGTCCGAAGCGGACATAGTGATCGACAATTCTGGGTCATTGGATGACACCAAACAACAGTTTCAGGAAGTGTTGAGGAAAGTCTCTGAGCCCTTGACATGGAAGGAACGCTTGCGATCAAGAGATGGTCTGATCTCTGTTGTCATGTGTACAGCAGTGGGGGTATTACTTGCCCAGAAGAACCTGCTATGATCCTGATAAGGTTTAGGAGGTTAAAACTGGTGAATGTTGTTTCTGGAGACCAGCACAAATAAGCTTGTCTGGTCTCTTAAAAAGTGTGGAATTAGATGGATGTGTTTGAAACATGTAGTAATAAAATAAAATTATGTAAGATTTGTTTTACTAAAGAAACTAATCGGTAACGGTGGCATATAGCCTGCCTGAGTTTAAGAAAGTTGCCCATCTATTTTCTCAGTTTCTTTTACCTGATAACAGTTAAAGTTAAGGAACTCTGCTTGTAGGGTTTGTTTTGCTGGGCAAAAATATTGCTTCAAACCATATGGAAGCGGGATGGGCTAAGAATTAGAACACAATTTGGCCTATCCGTGTGGATATATATTGACGCCAAATGAAGCCAATTTGTGCATGAGCACTTGTTTTTTCAGTATCCTTTGTGGAGTGTTAAACGAAACATAAAGCGTTCTTTTGCATTTCTGATGCACCATCTAATTGCATATGCTCATGCCACTTAGTATGCTTTAGGATTGGCATAAATTGCATTAAACCTTCAGATATGCACCAGCTGTATGTCTGTTATATCCATGTTGAAACCCCATTCCACATAGTCTGCTTCAGGCTTGTAGGTGCTGTCTCAAAGGCAGGCAATGGAAACCACGGAGGATCATATACATTTTGATGCAGTGTTCTCAAGATAGATTATATTCATGTTGGGAGTTAGTAAAAATGACGTGATCTAATATTACATTCACTTCCTTTCCACTTTTTTCCTGTCTGAAGTAGAAATCTCAGTATCTTTTCTTATGGACATACAAGGTGTGCCAGAGGCTGCCCTGTAACCTGTACTAGTTCCCTGAAGTTAGAGATGATTGGCTTAAGTATAGACCCTAAGAGTGAGGACTGTATAAAGTCTGAAACGATTAACCTTGCATCATGTGGTGATCATTGTTGCCTGTGAACCTTGAGTAGGTCATCAGGTAATATTGGAGTCTATGACTATCTGATCTTTCCCAAGATGACAGATGTTCAAACTGAAACTAAATTGGATCAGATAGTAGGTGCGATTATTTGTTGTAGTGGTAATTTGTAGTGTATGGCCTCCATTTAATCAATTCTTGCTGTCTAATGATTCCATATATGGATTATGAAATGGTGTGTATAATTACAACAGTAGTACATTTGGTTAATGCAAATTGAGGGAGACAAATCAACTTTGTTTTATGATTTAATATGGAGGTCATTTGGTCCACTTTTGTATTTTGGTCTGTCATTTTTCTTGAGTTGATTTGTCAATAGAGCAGCAGGCAGTGGACCATGTGAAAAGAGGGGTCAAGAAACAGGACACCGCTTATGTCCGAAGCAATCGATCACATGATCTATATTCTACGTATGTCTTGAAATTGTTGTTATTGTGCTCATTTTTTTATTTTTATAAGAACCTAAACCGTTCATATCTTATTGGAACTTCTAGTCAACCAGAACTATGGTTTGTGTAACATCTTTTACTGGCCTTGTGATGTTAATGCAATTTGGGAATTTCAGACATGTAAGCTGCAGTTCTAGCAGCATGGCCCCCAGCTGCGCATTCCTGCTTGCATCCTGCGCAAGGCCCAGCAGGAAATGCAGCAGGCGGGCAAAGCAGTAGTGGGGGGCTCATGTAGAAAGAACAATCAAGTTCTGCTGGCTAATAATGCAGTGGTGTGGCCGCAATCAGCGTCGGTACCTGCATGTGCCGGTGGTTGCCGTGTCGCCGTCCCCGGCCGGACGCGGAAAGCCTCCCCTCGTCGTCGTCTGGTACTGTACTCCGGTTTGGTGGCGCGGCATCCACACGGCCGGCCACGCTCGATCGCCGGGGTTCGAGACAATCATACTCGCTAATCTCGGCGGCCTGATCGACACGGGGGGAATCCAGACTTGGCTTCACATAATCTACTACAGAGTCCCGGCTGCTTGCATCATTGGAGCTTTAGCTGGATATGCTGCGCACTTGCTTCGTTGTGCTGCAGTTGAGAGCTAACGAAACTATTGTATCCCATCGATCGGTCTCCGGCCACTGGCCACACCTACTCTGCTCCAGTTGCGTGTGTCAATTCGTGATGGCTACTGACCCTAACTGTAAACAATGCTGTTTCTTGACCTTGACAGCAAATGAAAAGATCAGTGAGATACTGGCTAGCAAATGGAAGAGGGGTTCTTGCCCGGGCTTTCGGCAATGGAGATTGGAAACTAGTAAGCAGTTGTTGGCGTCAGATGACCGATTGCATCAGCGGCGTCCCATGTGTTTTCGGTCAGAGTGGGAAGAAGCCGAACAAAGGTGGTACGATTAGCAGTAGCGGCCCACGTATACATGTGTACAGTTGGCTAGCAAAGCAACAAACATACAGTACATGTGACGCGCCAACACGAGGATATCCAAACCAAAGACTTCTTTTTTGGGGGGCATCCAAACCAAAGACTTGTGCAGGCTAGATGTGCAATAATGCACACGTCTATTATTGTCGTGAGTGGGAAACCCGCTCGCGACGGCAGATGCGACAACAAGACAAGCAAATAAACAAAAATGAACTCCACTAAATTTTGTCATGCTGCAAAAAGTTCGACCAGTGGCAGTTCTTTATTAAGATTAAAAACCAGTTCGATTATTTTTATGTTAATCTCCGCAGGTCTCAAAAAACAACCGAAATTGTACTTGGTGTTGTTGCGAATACGGACTGGAGATGAGATCGCCACCAAACCAACGGTGCTATGTATATATGGAGCTTCCTCTCTCCCTAACTCCATTAAAAAAAAGAATGTCAACACATATAGCACTTCCAGAGTTCCAGTATGCCAAGAGCAAATTTTTCACAGAATGTCATGTTAGTAATTAAAATTTTGCTCAAACATGACTTACCTGCAGACGAGGTTTATAGCTTGGTGAACCTCATGTAGTATATACAGATTTTCACCGTCTAGATCAAATAAAGTTTTAAAATAACTCCTCTTAGAGCATCTCCAACAGACACTCCAAAATCCGCCTTCTATATCTCTATTTGGCTATCCACTCCGAAAGATTCTCCCTCCATATTACTCAGCACTCCAGCAGACTATCTAAATCTTATTAATCAATATTTTACTGGTATTTGAATTTTTTATAAAGGCTAGATTGTAGCGGCTGTTTATTTGTAACGGATTTTATTTTACAATAGCTCTAATTTGAATAGTTTAAATTGCAATTTATTGGTGAAAAAATAGATCAATTACTGGGCTGTAATTTCCTGGCCCAATAGCCCACTTCCAAGATTGACCTAAACCACCCACGCAGGAGGCCCTGGCAGGAAGACGTTCTTCTTCCCTGCCGACCCCTCTCCCTCCGAACCAGCGCCGCCGCCGTCTAGTTCTTGCTGCTGGCCATTACTTCACATGGAGAACTAGCAAAATCGATAGCCCTCATCCTCCTCTTCTGTCCAGTGCTCTCAATCTCGGCGGCGGCCTGCCATCTCCACTTCTCCAGGGATTTGGCAACCCCCCACTCGCAGCCCTGCCATGGCCGTTGTCCCTTCCGTTTCGCGGGAACGAAGAAGCGTGGTTGCGGGAACGGAGCGGAGTGTGGGGGAAGATGAGATGGCGAGGATGGAAGTCTCGCCACATTTGCCGGGTCTCAGCCTCCGGATGGCGAGGCATTTAGCGTAGCCGCTGCCCGCTGGAGCTATGTTTTTCCGAGTTACAGCCAAATATGGCGATGGCGAGCGTGATAGCGCAAGTGCTGGAGATGCTCTTACAGCAGTAATATATCGGCGGAATAGCCAAATTCATCCCTGAAGTATCGTCAAAAGATCAGTTTCGTCTCTAAATTAAAAAACGGCTGTTTTCCTCTAACTTTCGCAACTGGCCTAATTTCGTCCCTGAGGTGACCTGTAGTGCCACGCTGGCTTCTATAGCGTCATCCTAGTCAGCTTGGAGTTGTGAAATGCCATTTCTGCCCTTACCCTTTGGCCATATCCTTCCCCGTGAAATGCGGAGAGCGGACAATGGAGAATCCATTTTCGGAATTCTCAACGGGGATTAGTGCACAAAAGGGAAGGGGCCACGAGTGGCCATGGATTATGAGTTTTGGAAGTGCTCGTCCTTGCTAGGCCAGTTAGAAGTTCCTGGGGACTGCCGTCAAGATGCTACCCTGACGCCGTGGAGGAGCTCGGCCTTCGTAGCAGCAAGTTCATGGCTGCAACCGCTCGATTTTGACGATTCGCAGCATCACTAGTGGAATCAACAACGCTCTTTTTTTCATCTTGAATCGAATGTTTCCCAGAGGCAAGAGCACAATCCCGACGATTCAACAGCAATTACCGAATCGCCTCTAAGATTAATCAAATCACGAGTAGCAAGATCATGTTATTGGACGAGGAATTTCAATTCCTACGGCAAGGACTCAATTTTTGTCCGAGCGGCCGTGCAAGCGTTCCAGCACTGGGCCGGGGAGCCCGACGGGGTCGGAGCGCAGTGAGCTCAGCCACAGGTCGAGTTCCAGCGGCAGCGCCACGGCGCAGGTGTTCCGCCCAGTCGCGTGCGCCAGAGTGTTCGATGCCATCGCTGCCGCAGCAGCAACGGCTGGAGGACCCGCTCACCTTGCTATTCCTCTCACTGTCGGCTCTGGCGCAGGCATTGCTGCGGTTCCGCCACGACAGCGCCTGAAGCCACTTCCAGGAGCTCTCCCCCTCGCCGTCCGTGTCGCCTGCATCACCCCCTCGTCGTCGTCTCCCTCCTCTGCCGTCTACCCTTTCAGCGGCGAGCTGGTGGCATGCAGGAGATGATCCGCGCGGGGTGCAACCATGGGGCCGTGGGCGTGAAGGCGTGGTGGTCGGCGGCCGCAGGCTCGAGCGAATGAGATGCAGATGGGAGGGATTCGGTCTGGGAAAGGATATGGCCAAAGGGTAAGGGCAGAAATGACATTTAGCAACTATAAGCTGACTAGAATGATGACGTGGAAGCCAGCGTGGCACTACAAGTCAGCTCAGGGACAAAATTGAGCCAGTTGCGAGGTTGGAGGACGAAAACGGCCGTTTTTAGGACGGCGAGCACCACTCCGACAAGCATGATTGCGTTGCGAGAGTTGGAGGACGAAAACGGCCGTTTTTAGACGGCGAGCACCACTCCGACAAGCATGATTGCATAAAGATCCAAAATGTACTTGCGTGCATTGTTCGCCAATGGATTGCTAAAAAAATCACAGCCTAGTTGTTATAATAACATTAGTAGTATTTAAGGTCATGGGTTCAATTCTTTGTGGGATCGAATTTTACAAGATTTAACGGCAATGTGCTTTCAGTGATGAGTGATGTTCCGGTCAACAACAAGGCGTATGCGGTGACTTGGTCAATCTCAAGGATGTGCCGGCCTCGTCTCCGAATATGCTAATAGGGGTAGGGTTTGCATGCGTACATTCATAAGGGTGATGGTGCGTGCATTACGAGTGTCTCCATACAAATGTTTGGGGATCTAACGGTGAGAATCCGATAAAAATTATCTCAGAATTTAGCTTAAGCGGGATGGATAAATCAATTTCCAAACCGCTAAAAGAGACAAAAAAAAAAAGAAGAACGCCTACCTGTAAAGGACCGTGGAATTTAGCTTAAAGGCTCATTTGGCAACCCGTATCCCCGTCCGTTTTCCCCGGAAGGCTTCCCGACCTAGGCAGGTTGGGCGCCGGGGAGAGCCCCCGCGTGATTAAAGCTGCCAAATGAGCCCTAAGCGTGCACTTATATGTAAAGGACCGTGGAATCAAACCCGTGCACTTTGGCTTAAAAAATGGGTTCTTGTATATATTATCTAGAGAACATCAGCGCGAGATGCACCACCGCTGAGGAGCTTGGATGGAGGAGATCCGCTGCCGACACGGCGACGCCGAGAAGCCGAGCTTGGAGGTTAGAGTTAGGGTTTAGGGGCTGCTGGGTTCTATTGTCACCGGCTTTAGAGGAAGTATTTTGGGCGGCGGAGGCAGGGTGGGCCGGTGGCAAAGGGCGCAGCGACGTGGGAGCGCCTGCCGGCATGGTAGGCCGGACAACCGGTGGGTGACGGCCGACGGCGGAGGCGAAGGTGGAGGAGGGGGGAGAGGGTTAGGAAGGATGACAAGATGGTTTCACGTGGCTGCAATGGTAGGTGGCGGTAAAGGCGGCGAGGCTGCTGGAGTCGATGGCGGAGTGACTGGCGGTGGAGATGATCGGGAGCCGCGCGCTTGCCCGCCACTGCCTCCGGGAGGCCGCTTGCTGGAGAGATAAGGCGAGGAGAAGGAAGAGAGCTAAAAGGAAATAGGATAAGGTTTTGAGGGAAAATAGAAGGGAAGGTGGTGGTGACCTACTGCTTGCCTGCTGCCTGCCTAGCTTGCTCGATCCGTTCGCAGCATCTAGCACCGGATGACGGTGACATCCGGTGCTAAAACCCACCCATCAGCACCGGGTGCTGATGGGTGGGCTTCAGCATCGGGTAGGTGTTACCATCATCCGGTACTAAAACCTCTCCACCTCTCCTTTCAACCTCCAAATCTTTAGACCCGTTGTTAAAGCTCTATTAGCACCGGTTTAAAAATGGCCAAGGCATATGAGAAGGTCGAATAGCTATTTTCTCTAGTAGTAATTATAGCTTTAAGACTTCACACAGACTTCAGTATCGCGACGTGTTTTCGTGTGTGCAAGCTTTCTCTAGTAGTAATTATAGTTTTAAGACTTCACACAGACTTCAGTATCGCGACGTGTTTTCGTGTGTGCAAGCTTGCACAACATGGCACGTTGTGTCCTCATCTTCATCATTAATTAAGCTATCCAAAAGTTAAAACGTCTGATCACTGAGTCCAGTCGAAAGTGTGCTACTAGCAGCTTTTCTTTTCCACGTGGCTTATCAGCGTTTCCTTTCCACGTACGTGGGTTTATCAGCTCAATGGCGCAATCGGATGAGTTTATCTATACTAATTAATAAGTTTTCTAAGATGATTTGCACAAGTCAGTCTTGACACTCTTGAGTTGTGGCACTTCACATCTGTCACACTGTACTAGATTCTACGTCAGTTTCAAACCTTATAATATTTATTTGCTAAATTGTAATTTGTCGACATATGTCGTCCTACCTCCAAAATAAAAAAGTATAAGCATATATGTAGGCTGTAGCTGCATTATGTTTTGGGTTCAATCAGATGCGAGAAGCACAGAAATAATACAACAGTTATCACACTACTGCAGAGACCATCATCCGAAGCGGCTACGAAAACCTCATTCCCACCGGTTATTTTACCGCTTTTTTACACTGATGCGAATGAGGCGGTTCTTCACGCCGGTTATTGAACCGGCACGTTTGGCAAGTTATTCTAGCCGTACACCAGCACCGATACTAAAGGTAGAAATTTGTAAATAAAATGATAAAAATATTTTCGTAGCTTGGGACTCAAAAATATTTTTTTGCAAATAAAAAAGTCACAAGTCACGTATATTTTACGCGAAATACCCGCACAGTGCGGTACCCAGCCTTCAAACTTCAACCTTATGTCTCACGCGAACCTTCCTACGCATGAGGGAGCTCTATTTTTTTTTGACCGGTATTGCCTAAAGCTTAGATTTCTTATCTAGCCATCTAAATGACTTTCAATAAAAAACTTTCAGTTATGAAGTTGTAGATCTCATCAAAACATACATATTTCATATTAACCTTCTCTCCATCCGAGAGTTTATGCAAAAGTTACGACATTCAGAATACAACTTGAAATTCAAAATGCAGTAGCGGGAAAGAGGACAGGAACAATTTTTGGCATCTAAATGATTTCAAATAAAAAAATTTCAACTACAAAGTTATGGATCTCATACAAAACATACAAAATTCGTATAATACTTCTCTACAACGTGAAATTCAAGTTACAAAAGCAGGAATAAAGGACCGGAACAATTTTGGGCATCTAAATGACTTTAAATTTAAAAAAAAACTTTCAGCTATAAAGTTGTAGATCTCGTCAAAACATACAAATTTTGTATAAAGTACCTCTCAATCCGAGGCCATATGTGAAAGTCATAATTTTTTTAAACGGAAAATTTTGGATCCGTGCGAATGACCATTCGCAGCGGCTCAATTTCAGCCGGCGAATGAGTCATTCAAAGCGGCTCAATTCAGACCGGTGCCAATGACTTGTCATTCGAAGCGGCCCAATTTCTGGTTGGCGCGAATGTTGAGTCATTTGAGGGGGCTCAATTTCAAGTTGGCGCGAATGATGAGTCATTTAAGGCGGCCCAATTTTGAGCCGACGCGAATGAGTCATTCGAAGCGGCTCAATTTCGAGCCGATGTAAATGAGCCGATGTGATTAATGGTTTATATAGCAGTCGTAGATTCCCATGCATTGCAGATGTGGTCATTGCTGGAAAATTGAGCATCAGTACCGGTCAAATTTCGCGTTAGTACCGGTCGGGCCAGCCGGTACTAAATGTTCGGCACTAACGTGCAAGCCATTTAATACCGATCAAAAGCAGTCGGTACTAAATGGATCAATTTAGTACCGGTCAATGATACGGACCGGTACTAACATGTTTGGCCTCTAAGCGTAAATTTTTTTCATTTCCTTTTCTCATATCCTTTTCTTTTTCTTCTTTTATCTTGTTTGTTCTTCTTTTCCCTTTTTTCATCTTCTTCCTTCTTCTTTTCCCACACGGTCATCACAAAGATTCACATCACAAAATTGAATCAGAACCAAACATCACAAAATCGAATCACAACCACATCATATAATCGGATCACAAGAATACATTGAATCATAAGAATACATCTAATCACAAGTTTCACACAGAAAAATCAACGAAAAATTTGATCCACTAGATCTTGCCTCCTCATCCAGCTCGCCGGCGACGGCCCGAGCGCCGCGCCGGGCAGCCTCCGCGGCCGCAGCCACGCTCGCCGGCGGCGCCCCCCGTGCCCGCGACCTGGGGAGGCCCGCGCTCGCTGGCGCATTCCCCCACGCCCGCCCGACGCGTCCTGGCCCCAGCTTCGCCTGCCCCCGCGCCGCGGCCCCTCCCAGCTCCGCTCGCGCCCGCCCGGCGCGGCCTGGCCCCTCTCCGGCCACGCACCCGCTGCGCGCGACTTGGCCCCAGCTTCGCCCGCTCCCGCGCCACGGCCCCGCCCAGCTCCGCTCGCACGCGGGCGCCTGCGACCTGCGGAGGGAGAAGGTCGAGGTGAGAACGAGAGAAAGAGGATAAGGAGAGGAGGGAGAAGCTGGGGAGGATAAGGAGAAGAAAGAGCCGTCGGCGCCTGTTGCCTAGCTGCCCCTGACCCCGCGTGCCTTAGATATTTTTTGGGGATGGAGTCGGGTTAGTACCGGACGGAGGCATCATCCGGTACTAAATCGTCCGCGTAAAATTAGTACGGGCTGGGAAGACCAGCCGATACTAACCTAGCTTCTGACAATTATAGTGTGAGGTCAGGAGCGCATGTTATTACCGGCTGGTAAACACCAGCCGGTACTAACTTAGCTTTTTTTGCCACTGTTGCCTGGAGCCGGCAGCCGGCCCTTTAGTACCGGCTCTAGCTAGCCGACACTAAAGGAGAGAGATGAAAGGTCGTTTCTCCCGTTTCTCCCGTAGTGAGTGGATCATCACTAGCTAACATAGTACTCTACAAACTTGAAACCTTCTTTGGGATCGGACCAGCTAGATGATAAACTACGTAACTCTTGGTGTACAGTTACAATCCTACAGGTTGTTATCTCAACAAACACGCAACTACTGCAGGCATATGGGCCGCGTTTAGATTGTTTCGTGAAAAAATTTACACTATGTCGGGCACACATTTGAAGTATTAAATCTAAACTAATTACAAAACTAATTACAGAGTATGTCAGTTCATCGCAAGACGAACCTAATGAGTCTAATTAATCCGTCATTAGCACATGTTTACTGTAGCAATTTATTGTCTAATCACGACCTAACTAGGCTCATTAGATTCGTCTCGCGAAGTACACTCCATCCATATAATGGGTTATTTTTTTCGACTACATTTAACATGTCATGCATGTGAGGGAACATACTCGAAAAAAATTTCGCAAAACATCTAAACAGGGCCATGCATGGATGCAGTCATGCAGCTTTCAGAGCCTGGAGTCCTTTGACTAATTCTCTATTGAAGACCGAGTAAGATATGATAAGCAAAAGGTACCTACAAAGAAACATTACGACCTCCTTTAGATTGTAGGAGATATGATATGCAAATGGTTAGAATATGCATGTGTAGTTTATCAACAACCTTATGCGCGCATGTGTGAGCGTCCGTGTTTAGAGAAAGCTTGCAGTTTATATGGAAAACCACCGCAACTTGATCATGTGCAACGGAACCAATTGACCATACCTTTTCTTAATCTGCGGCGTAAGTTAGGGCTTATGTTAATTGGAACGTTGGGTGAATAAACAAACAGTTTATACACGAACTGAGCATGCTAGTACCATCAATAAAGTTTAAATATTTCAGCATATTTGAATTTAACTCCCACAAAGAATCCAGGCAGTAAATTAGGATTTAGATATTTGAAGTACCGACAGCTCAAGGGTTGCGTGAGACTCAATCTGAAACATCACAAATGCATAATGTTGTGTGTCGTGTGTGGGTCCTACTTCTTCCTACACATCGCGTCTAACCATTAGCTTTCTAGTGCTTTTTTTCACAGAAAAATGGAACACTACAACTGGACATCCTGGTGGTATTTGTCTGTGGCTCCCAATAGATCATATTACTATCTGTTTCTCTTTTCCTAAGAGAAATTTCGCATGTGTTGTCGGGCCTTGTCGCCATATATCATGATGTTGTCAAAAGGATATTTTTTTCGAGAACGTGTTGTCAAAAGGATATTAAAAAATGGGTCTCTCAATTTGGTCTTTATAGAACCTTACTTTCGATAAGCCTGCTGACACGATCGGTTGTTACTGAAAATCGATAAATTTGTACATGTTGGCGTCATAAGGAGTCCCTACAACATGAAAGGGACAGGAATTAATAATGTAGTGACAAACAGGAGGATTAGAAAAAGAGTCCATTGGGAAAATTAAAAATACATGAAAAGTATATGAAAAGGCATCTGGTCCATGCACATGAATCGAATAAACAAATTACAAATCGAGTGTCCAAAAGATACTAACACTTCATGGCAAATTACCCTCTTGAGCAGGACTCAGCGTCCACAGAGTATGGCCCAACCGTGGTATGCTGCATCTGCATGCGTCGTCTTCCTTGTCCTCTCCAATCTTTACCGACGTATTGTTACACAATACAAAGCGAGTTTATGAAGTGAGTATTTTGTTTCTTCTAAAACTATTACACAACTTAAAATGTATTTTGAATATCTTACACTATCCTAAATCCTATTTATACTGCACTGAAAGAAATTGGAGTTTTACCTTGTTAATGCATCCATACTTTAATGGGGATGCTTGACAACCCTAACATCAATCTGTTTGTTAAATAGCCTCTACAGTTTCTTAACTCTAAAGCTCTATAGAAAAACAGCTCGCCCATTCATTAACAGCTCAGTACTTTACACTTTTACAGCGGAGCATTCACGGATAATTGTTAGAATCTGATACCCCTCGTTATGCGCAGCAACCCTCGGATCTTGAAAGGATATTGCGAGTACGACACGAGCTTGCACAGTATCAAGAACGAAGTAGACGAATCTCGTAGAAAACCCTAGTTGACGACGTTGAAGCAATCACAACAAGAGAATAGGATTTGGCGAAACCGACCGCAAATTCTTTAAGCACAACTCCGAAAGAGTACAAGTGATTGCCGCTCCCTCACAACTCTACTTGACCCTCTAGGACCCTCGGATTCTTGCCTCATACAAGAATCTAGTGCTTATAGAACTATCTAGCCTATTCCTCTTGAGCGCTCCTAATTGCTTCTCACAAGCCTTGGATGAGACCTTGGTGTTTGCCCTTGGCTTGATTTATTTGATAGAGCCTCTACCCCTTGTTTATATAGTCCCCTCCAAAGCCTCATACATGCAAGTAGGAGTCCTACTCCTAGTAGGATTCATCGCTCAAGTCCTAATAGAACTAGAAGTCCTAAAGCACAACCCTATTGAGTCCTAATCCAAGTAGGATTTGAGTCACAATACAACAATAATAACAAAATCAGGTGCAAATCCTAGTTTTTTCCTCTCATAAGGAGGTGATTTCAACTGAGTTAGCAGACACGCCCTCCCGAAGCCCCAAGGTCCAAAGGCAAGAGCAACAGCCGGGTCACCAACCCACCACTAGCAATGCCACCAAAAGCACATGCGTTTTGCAGGTAATAGTTCTAGGGTGTCAAGCTGTCCAGCCTTACAAATACTGTACAAAATACAGCTCGCCACAAACTGACAGAAACAAGCAGCGCCGCTCTGCTTACTCCTACGGTCCTACCGCACACACCACGCCACCGCTCGCTTGCCCTTTGTTGTTTTCTGGGGGACTTAATTGTTCATCGCATTTAGGGGAGGAGCGTTGCTGCTTTCTAGTACCTGCCCACCTGCACTTGCATCAGCTTCCCTGAACGCCTCCGGGTTGCTGCGAACCCACCTGCATTCTGAAGCTCGGTGGCCTGTGTACCCGTGATTCCCGTACGCCGTGTGCTTTGTGGTAGGGCCTTGTCCTCTTGTCCGTTCGGTCCCCGAAATCTCTAGCGCGAAATTACTCTCTTATTTATACTACTCCGTACATGCCAAGGTTTGCTGAAGACTGAATTCTTGTGGTTTTCTCTGTTCTGCAGTGAGGTATTCAAGAAATGCTCGGAGTTCCATTCGGCGGCTGAAATTTCTGGAAGGGTTTAAGGTAGAGTTATTCTCCCCCTCTTCTCCGTGACCTCAGTTTGCCAAATACCTCACTTTTTATCTTCGTCTGCTCTGGATTTTCTTCTCCAGTTGGTTTCAGTTTTCTCCCCGCTTTTCTTAGCTGCTACTCACTCCTAAACGTTTCTCTATTTCTTTTCCATTTAAAGTTTGCCGTTTCTGGTGCCAAGAAATGAATACGCGGTTCAGCCAAGGTTGGTGCTTTGCGTTTTCGAATTAATTGAGAGCTCCAGGAGCTAGATCTGAGCGGAAGGAGGCATTTTGGTTTAGGTGGTGTGGAGCTATTTGAAACCCGATGGCAGTTTCTTCCGGTCTGGGGGTGTTTCCCTGCTTCTTTTTGAAAAAGTTTTGAATTTCTCCTCTTTTTTTCCTTGTCTTGCTGGCGTCGTCGAGGATGTAAATCGTTGAGGCTGCTACCCCATCGTCTTGTACTGAAGTAACTTTCGCCTTTTTTTCAAGGCAAATTTCTATTTTGTGATGCGAATTCTGGATCTGATTAAACCGTAGACCAGTCTTACTTCCTTTGACTTCCTTGTCTGCTTGCCAGTATTTTTAGAAAGTTTTCTGCACCTAGACTGCGAATAGTTTAATTTTATTGAAATAAAATTAATTAGAAATGAACTTTTCTTTGAAATTTTACTCTAGAAGGTTGTGCAAATGCAACTAACTGATTATGGATAAAACAAGAAAGGGACATTCTGTAGCTTCCAAAAGGATTACTTTCTTAAGTTTTGCAAGATCAAGTAAAATTTACACTTACTAAAGTTCTTCTCCTATCTTCCTGCTAGTTACTAACTTATCCAATATCCATTAACCAGAGCATAAGGAGAATTTGGCCCGAGAGAGAGGAGAATATGGCAGGCACTGAAGTTGCCTATGACCCAGACAGTTCACGAAGATCACAAGATGACACGGCAACATTAATCCCACACAGTGGCAACTTGGAAGGGTCAAGCGGGAGGGGTGTGAAGACAACCAGGTTCAAAGATGACGATGAGGTTGTCGAGATCACTCTTGATGTACAGCGTGATTCAGTGGCAATCGAAGATGTCAGGGCAGTAGATGACAGTGGCTCAGGGCACGGTGGTGGGTTTGACGGCCTGTCACTAGTGACACCTTCCTCATCAAGGAGTGGCAAGCTTGCATCAAAGCTAAGGCAGGTGACAAATGGGCTAAAGCTGAAGAACTCAAGCAACAAGCCACAACAGTCACAGGTGGGAAAGAACGTGAGGAAGAGATTGGACAGAAGCAAGAGTGGTGCTGTTGTGGCGCTCAAAGGCCTGCAGTTTGTAACTGCGAAAGTTGGCCATGATGGTTGGGCTGCAGTAGAGAAGCGCTTCAATCAGCTACAGGTCGATGGCGTCCTACTACGTTCAAGATTTGGGAAATGCATTGGTAATTTCAGCAGCTGTAGTTAATTTGTATTGTCCGTAGAACTATTTGTACAATGCTAATATATGCATTGCTTTGGATTCTGCAGGGATGGACGGATCTGATGAATTTGCAATGCAAGTGTTTGATTCATTGGCAAGGAAGAGAGGGATAGTGAAGCAGGTGCTGACTAAGGATGAGCTTAAAGATTTTTGGGACCAACTTAGTGATCAGGGTTTTGACAACCGTCTCCGGACATTCTTTGACATGTTAGTAATTTTAATAAATATCTTTCAGTCTTGGCATAGTTGCTTCTTTATAAATGTAATACTGAATGTGGTAGTTTTCCAAATCCAATTCCATGTCAAAATACTTGGCATAATCTCAGAAAATAGAATCAAGCAAAGCTATTGTGTTGAACTTGTAGCCATTGTTTGTTCAACAATTCTGCAATTAGCATGTGTTGTTTCCTCTGTTCAGGGTTGACAAAAATGCTGATGGAAGGATCACAGCAGAGGAGGTTAAGGAGGTCAGTCAGAAAATTCAAGAGTTCAAAATTTAATATTTTTTCATGTTGTACATTGTTGGTTTTTTTTATCTAAAAAATGCGAAAATGCCTTTTCAGATCATTACCCTTAGCGCATCAGCAAACAAACTTTACAAGCTGAAGGAACGAGCTGAAGAGTACACAGCACTCATTATGGAAGAACTTGACCCTACTAACCTTGGATATATCGAGGTCTGTCCATATTACTCATAAGCATAACAACTGTGGAACAGTTCATGTACTAACTGTGGAACAGTTCATTATCTAAAAAAAAGTTCATGTACTAACTGACATTTAACAATTAACAGCTTGAGGATCTGGAGGCACTTTTGCTGCAGTCACCATCTCAAGCTGCTTCAAGATCAACAATAACACATAGCTCAAAGCTTAGCAAAGCTCTTAGTATGAGGCTTGCAACAAACGAGGACAAAGGTCCATTCTACCACTACTGGCAAGAGTTCTTGTACTTTCTTGAGGAGAACTGGAAGCGCATTTGGGTTATGACTCTCTGGCTCTCAATTTGCATTGGCCTCTTCGTTTGGAAGTTTATCCAATACCGCCATCGAGCTGTATTTGACATCATGGGTTATTGTGTGACAACTGCAAAAGGTGCTGCAGAGACTCTCAAATTCAATATGGCCCTTGTTCTTCTTCCTGTTTGCCGAAATACAATCACTTGGATTCGGTCGAAGACAAAGATTGGAGCTGTCGTGCCCTTCAATGACAACATAAACTTTCATAAGGTAAATCTTAGTCAACTAGTTTTGAACACAACGATGAATCTTTCAATGTGAAGCTATCCATTCCCTTCGAACATAGCCCTTTTCCTGTCCTAGATTACCAACAAAAAATGAGCTGTTAACCTGCTCATCTGATAGATAATCCTGCATTAATCATAGTATGAGTAAGATGGAAATTACATTATATAATATGTGTGCAATAAATGTGCAGGTAATAGCAGCAGGTGTTGCAGTAGGTGTTGCCTTGCATGCAGGTGCTCACTTGACATGTGATTTTCCTCGGCTGCTCCGTGCAAGTGATGCTGCTTATGAACCTATGAAACCTTTTTTTGGGGAGAAAAGGCCACCAAATTACTGGTGGTTTGTAAAGG
This sequence comes from Urochloa ruziziensis, assembly GCA_015476505.1. Classification (NCBI taxonomy): domain Eukaryota; kingdom Viridiplantae; phylum Streptophyta; class Magnoliopsida; order Poales; family Poaceae; genus Urochloa; species Urochloa ruziziensis. Next base: position 23,080,008 of record CM027122.1, on the reverse strand, counting down.
GAACTGAAGGGTGGACAGGCGTGGTCATGGTTATACTTATGTCCATAGCTTTTCTATTAGCCCAACCATGGTTCAGACGTAACAGGCTCAAGGATTCTAATCCCCTCAAGAAAATGACTGGCTTCAATGCCTTCTGGTTCACTCACCACTTATTTGTTATTGTGTATACACTGCTTGTCGTCCATGGAATTTGCTTATATCTAAGCAGGAAATGGTACAAGAAAACGGTAAACATCTGTATCCTGATGGCAATAGAGCACCTATTGTTTGGAAGTTAATACTTACAGAGTGTTTCTATCATTGACAGACTTGGATGTACCTTGCTGTTCCTGTGCTCTTATATGTAAGTGAGCGTGTTATTCGGCTATTTAGGAGCCATGATGCCGTTAGGATTCAGAAGGTATCTCAAATTCTGTCCCTTCAGTTTTACCTTGTTTGGTTTTTTTCAACTTGCATATGACCACAACTAAGCATCGATCATTTACTGTGAGGTGTCGTTGTACATCCCTACCAATTCATGTTCACTCAAATAGAATTTTGGTGCCTATTTTATTCATTCTACAATAACCCTACTTCCTCCAAAGTATTTCCATTTTCTTCATGAGAAGTCAATTCCTAAGTGTTCTTTTTTTCCTTCATAACTTTTAACTTCGCATCCTCTCAAATAGGTTGCTGTGTATCCGGGGAATGTCCTGGCTCTTTATATGTCCAAACCACCTGGTTTCAGATATCGGAGTGGGCAGTATATCTTCATAAACTGCCGTGCTGTGTCTCCATATGAATGGTAGACATATTACACCCTTTCTTCATGAAAATGTACCTCGACTATACCTCAGCAGATAACTAAAGTGCATAATCTGTTTCTCTTCCAGGCACCCATTTTCCATCACTTCAGCACCAGGAGACGACTATCTTAGTGTTCACATCCGCACAAGGGGTGATTGGACTTCACGGCTTAGGACTGTCTTCTCTGAGGTAAATTGTCTCCTTGATTTTTCTGTTGACTCAATAAGCTCCTACTCTAACAAGACTTAATGTCCTAGAGAACTGTGGAAAAACAATCTATTGGCTCAGTGAGCGGAACTGGGACAAAGCAAACTCGGAGAATCATGGAAAAAACTGTGAATAGTGAAGTTAGTTTTTGTTATAACCTATGCAATTGTCTTACTCTGTAATGTCAATCAGGCATGCCGACCTCCAACTGATGGAGAAAGTGGACTCCTTCGAGCTGACCTTTCCAAGGGGATTACTGAAAGCAATGCAAGGTGGAATTTCTTTGGCTTGTTTCTGCAGTACAATATGTTTCTTACATTCATCTTATGATGATTTTTGACATGCTCTAGGTTCCCAAAACTTCTTATTGATGGACCATATGGTGCTCCGGCTCAAGATTACCGGGAATATGATGTGTTACTGCTCGTTGGACTAGGCATTGGAGCTACTCCACTGATTAGCATTGTGAAGGATGTGCTTAACCACATTCAGCAGGGGGGATCTGTTGCAGGCACAGAGCCTGAGGGCAGTGGCAGGACAAAGAAGAGACCATTCATGACAAAGAGGGCCTACTTCTACTGGGTAACGAGAGAAGAGGGATCGTTTGAGTGGTTCCGAGGGGTCATGAACGAGGTGGCTGAGAAGGACAAGGATGGAGTGATTGAGCTCCACAACCACTGCTCGAGCGTGTACGAGGAAGGGGATGCACGTTCTGCTCTCATTGTCATGCTGCAAGAGCTCCAGCATGCGAAAAAGGGGGTGGATATCTTGTCTGGAACTAGCGTCAAGACGCACTTTGCACGGCCTAACTGGCGAAAAGTCTTCAAACATGTCGCAGTGAACCATGACAACCAACGCGTCGGTATGTCATCTTCCCATCTCGTGAAAAGCAGGTATACGAAATGTCAATTGACTCCATCACCTGCTAACATTAAAACTTTGTGTTCAGGAGTTTTCTACTGTGGTGAGCCTGTGCTGGTGCCGCAGCTACGGCAGCTGTCAGCAGATTTCACCCACAAGACAAATACAAGGTTTGAGTTCCACAAGGAGAACTTCTAAACGGTGTCACTCGAGAAGCATATGGGTATTATGGTCTCCTAGTTCTTCACTCTTCACAATGTGAATTATAGGGGTTGTACTATGTATACAGGTATAGAAATAAAATGACGAGAGTTGTCCTTTAGATGTCAAAAGCGGAGGATGTACTTTTTTTTGGCAGGAATGCTCTGTTCATCCATGTTTACTGCAACTGGAAGAACCAATATAAGGAGTGAACATTTCTGTTGTAGCCTAAATAGATAAAGTGCCTATATATTTAATAGTTGCGAGCAAAAGTATGCCAGCATGTAACAGTAACCTTCAGATGTACAATGACATGATAGCGCCTTCTGTTTTGCGTCTGTTGCTTGTCTACGTTGATGGCTCTGCGTCTTTTGTGTTGCGTGCATTTCTTATGCTGTGCAAAAATGGAAGATGTGGTAGCTTGCACGCGGGTTTGGTGGTTTGGTCAAAAGACCATCAGGTGGACGGTTTTCCTTGGTTTGGGCCACAAAAACTAAGGGTGAGGACTCGGCGTTGCGATGGGCCAAGGGGGCCGGTCTGCCACCCTGGGGCGGTCTAACCGCAACTCCCCTAGGCAGGTCTGAACCGCGGGCGTCGAGGAGCTTCGGATCCGGAGCACACGCGGCGTGATCGCAAGGTTTGCGTCGGAGGGAAGAAGCTTTGCGGTGGAAGGTGTCCCAACCGGAAAAATCTTCGCTAAAAATGGCGGTGGAAGGTGTCCCAACCGGAAAAATCTTCACTAAAAATGTCAAATTTGCTCCTGAGAGGCGTGTATCAGGGTAGTTGAGTCATTAGAGCACAACCACTTGGACTATATAATAGCCCCCTTTGGGATTGGTGGCTGCAATCTCTCTTGGCTTAGTTCTATTTTCTTTGGTTTTTCCCTTTCTATTTTTCCATAGGCTAGCTAGTGCTTCATGGTGAAATCTTCAAGAGGGTAGGATGTGGGAGGATTGGTAGTCTTTTTTAAAGAAGTTGACCTCATCATGTAGGGAAGATTTAGCTCTTGCCCATCTTCTCTTTGGTGATTTCTATGTTCATCCCGTGGCTATTTTTGGACTTTTTGGTGGATTATCGTTCATGAACTTTTAGGGCGTTTTTCTCTCGGATTTCTTTGGAGGAATCACACATGAGTGCCTTGTGCCTCTTTCCTTGGTGATCCCTTGCCCCCCAAACGCCGGGAATCGCTCTAGATTTGAAGATTGTCGGATGAACTCGAGATGGAGGTGTTCTTCCTTAGATTTGAGATTCCGGGAGTTCTAGAGAGTTAGAGGCCGAGATTTTTGGGATATAGCCTCTACTTGAGGTGTATATCATCTACCCAAAGTTTCATCTCAAGAGCTCAAGCCGTTTGGGAGATCCATTCACGAGTTGACTTTCGGTTTAGGTTTTTCCCGAGGATCCAGACCAGGCCGGTCTAACCGCCCTACCTAGGCGGTCTGACCGCCCCTGCCCGAGAGGAGCTGTTTTGGTTTGGATTTGTTCGATTCGTATTCGATTTGATTGATTCGTGTTCCGCTGCTGTGATCTTGTTACTAGGTCAGTAGCCTCTCAGTAGCTACGTGATCTTGGCAAGATCAGTTTGTGAGGCTTTGGAGTTGAGTTGGGAAAAGCCGGATTGCTCGAGAAGAATTTTTATCGGCTCCCATTCACTCCCCCTCTCTGGTCTTCTAATCGATCCTTCACAATGGATCGCAAATGAATCGGAATGCATCTATTACTTTACCATGAATGATTGTACATTACAAGATCACAACCGTGGCTTCAGAACTCCGGCGTGATCTTCCTCGCAGGGTGATCCCGCCGGCTAGAGCCTAGCCTAGGCTAGCCTCTAAACAACTGAACATACCTCAGCTCTCCGTAGATGGATATCCCTCAAGTTACTCGGCTTCTACTTCGAATGATGGGGTGCCGGTCGAAAGGTGAACTATTTATAGCCCTGGGAAACCCTAGGTCAAAGGGGAAGGCAAGGCGGCTCAAGAATGCCTCAGGCGGCCCGGCCAGAGGTGGCCTGGGCCCCGCGGCCTGGGCCTTTCCTTGGCCCAATCGTGCTCAACTTTCTCCCCAAGCTTCCTTGATGGTTTTGGAGTCTTTCTTTCTATGCATGTGGCCCCTGGATGTCGGTTGCTTCGAGATAAAATTGGCTAAAGATATCTTTCCATTCGAATTGCCTTCATCTGGAAGTAACTTGATCTTATCTTCATTTGCTTAGTCCTTAAGCAATTTTGGAGGTTGGTGGGCTGCATCCGGGCGTGAGTGGGCTTCAAGTCCATGGATTGGGCGCCTGGGCCTAGTAGGCCTGCTTCATCCGGGCTTTCGGCCTTCGTCTTTCGCTTATCTCGAATTTAGCCCATATTCGTCGTGAATTTATCATTTATCCTGCATAAACCAAAATCCTCCAAAAACACATGCATGTACGAAAACGTACCGGTTATGAGGTATGATCAATAGTTTAGATATCAAATTCATGCAATTATCGAAATTAAACAGGGGTAAAAGTGTGTCATTTAACAGCGCCAACACACAACAAATATTTTTAACCTCATCAATTCCATTTTGGACCATGTCTTTGAAATGGAGAAAAAATTATATTGCCTTCTAGAGACAATTCAAAACTCTCTCTCGAAATTACCACATAATAATTATAATAATATCCAAATTTGATCTAAAAATTTTACAAATTGGCGTGGCAGCATATATTGGGTCCCTAAACTTGTCATAAAAATTTCAAATGGTTTCAATAAAGGAAGAATATACATTGTGTACAAATGCCTACATCTCTCGCAGTTTCATACAATGTTACTTGAACGTTGAAGTTTTCCATACATTACAACATGTTCAAACTCATATGTATTTCAAATTTTAACATAACCTTATGTTTACCTTAAGATTACGAAATATGAAGTTTCATTAATAATGGTTGTGGAAAACTAATATCTTTTTCTTGTTGTACTTATGAGGAACAACATAAGGCATATAAATAAGATTCGTGAAATGAAAATCTATACTAAACAATATCATTAGTGAAAAGATGATGATTTTAGAAAAATTCAGAAAAAACATCAAATTTGGATTACGTATGATGAAGAAATACCAAAATTTGGATTACGTATGATGAAGAAATACCAGATACAAAATTTAATTATAAATTAAAAAAAGAAATATGGACTAGTTAACGTGTTCTTCATTCCAATAGATCTGGACCAATCAAGTGTTGTCATCTGGTCGGCCGGATGTAAAAATGATACAATTAAGGAAAGGGATGGAATTCGTCAAAAATCGAAGTGGCTCCGTGGTTAAGTGTCGTAGTTCTATAGCCACGGGTCTCGGGTACGATTCCTAGGATACAGAATTTTTTTTGCGCAAAAACAAAACTGTAAAAACTATGGCGCCACCAAAAATTCGCCCCACGCTAAACAACCAAACCATTGAGCTACGGTAGTGATTTTATTTAGCTTTCATCTATATATCTATTTGTCACTTTACTCCCCACGCATATTGGAGACGAGTACATCAGAGACGCGTTTTCTCCGGCCGCAGATATTGGTGACGCGTTTTATCTGGCCGCGTCTGTTATATAACTACATCGAAGACATTTTTTGTTCTTTCCTGGTGGTGACATATATATTGGTGACGCCTGATGCAGGCCGTTGAGACGCGTCACCAATCAAATATTGGTTACGTGTTTCATTTCCGCGTTTTCCAAATAAGGTGTCTTCTATGTTGGTTCTTACCTAGTGCGAGTGCCGAATGCAAAGTGCTCGAGTGCTAGCTCGACAGAACGACAATATGCACAGTTGGCTGGGACCGCCTGGAGGCATCAGCAGGCGCGGCTCAGGATTAGTCATAACGACGGCAAGGTATGTTCACGCAATGATTTACAATGTAGGAGGCGCCTCTTCGTGAGCGGTGCGCTGAACCAAAAGAGTTATCTTTGCTCCTACTATTGTTCCATCTACGTGAATCAGTATTCTCTTTTGTTCCCGTAGAAGCTTTGACCAAGAAAGCTTTCTTGCTAGCTCCGAGGAAATTGAAAACCAAACCCTCTTTCCCCTTCAGCCTCAGTGGGTTTGGAAGGAATTGTGAGAGATTAAACACCCTACAAGTCAAAATCATCTATCCCCTCCAATCTTCCTCTACCTCTTGTCCTCTTTAGGGAAGGGGACTAGCCGAACAAAATGTCCATGGGGGTGGGAACAGAAAGTACACGGCGTGATTAGTTGGATAAAAGACTGATGGGAGATAGATGCCCAGAGGCAAGGCACTTAATAAATTTTATAAATTGACAAGAGGAAGAATATAATGGTTAAAATGGGACTAGAGAATGAGTTAATGTGATCATAGCACAACTTCACATTAAAAATTCAGCAACGAAGAACTTGGCCGCCCGCTAGTCCCGCAGCACCTCATGCACCACGTTACGGTGGTGGCGGTGACGATGGGCGGGTGGTGCTTCCTGGAAACGTCCTTGTGGAAGCCGCCGTAGACGAACAACTGTTTCAGTACGCGGTTGGACACCGGCACTTCGTACACCGGCGGCGATGGCCACGGGCAGGCCTTGACGAACGGGGGGCGCAGGGTACGGTCGGCGGTCTCCATCGCGCAGGAGCTTGACAAAGGGGCTCTTGGATACGTAGCTGCTTTTTCGAGACAATGTTGTGTAAAAGCAGGGGCGAGAGAAGAGAGATGGATCGATCGATCGAGATAAGGCGGTGTATATTAGAGATCAAGGCGATCAACTTGCATCGTAAGCCGATCGCGAAGGGGTCAGGCCAGGTAGCCAGCGGTCGTCGTCGTCAATGGGCGCGCATACCTGCACGAGCAGACTGCTGGATGCGCGGCAGCTTCCGATGATGGTTCTAATTCCCAAGCAAAGCGGTGTAAATTCACACCGCATGGAAAAAAATATTCTAACCGCCATATTCCGCACCGGTTAGAATGTGTTCTTATTCTAACCTGCTTTTGTTTGAGCCGGCTCGTTTAATTAAACGAGCTGGCTGTTGGCACTCCTTAGCCTAACTAAATCCGCAAGTGCACAGAGTACGATGTAGCCTTTCACCAGGGGAGTAAGAACCTGGATATCGAATCCAAGGAACGGTAGACGCGACTAGCCTAGAACTTTTCTAACCGGATCCACCAGGGAGCACAAAGTAAGCGGGTAGAGAGCTTGACTTTAGTTAGCTACTCGTTACCCCAGACAAACTATCTATATCTAATCTGATCTGCTTCGACGGCTAGAACGGGAAGAACTCAGAACGGGTTGAGAGAGGGGTTCTTCCGGGCTCAGCACTACTGTTATGAGTACACCCGAACGTGGTGGAGTACAAAGGACGGACAGGACTGTCACCACCTGCCGCCTACCACTGCAGTTCCGTGGGGTGCAACACAACCTGAGATGGCTAGCCAGCACAGGCACCACGCCTAAGCTATCAGCCACTGACCTCCACCCAACGCGAAGGGCTATAGAGGAAACCCCAAACAAGAGTCGCTGTCACTCGCGTAGACTCAGGTACCCGCAGATCAAATATAAATAAAATAGATTGCTGAAAGTAATTCGTAAACTAGCGAGGTACTAAAGGCAAGGGACCGAGGACTTACTGAAGATAACTCTTGAGGTATATTCCTCTGGGGTGGAAATGTTGAGATGAGACCGAGAGGAAATCCCGGATTCTCTCTACAAAGCTTGGCTGTCACCCAAGTAACTCACCCACTCTTTCCCTAACCTAACTCTAAAGATGAAAACTCCTCTCTAGACTTCTCTTCTCTCCTTTGGATGAATTGATGGATGCTTTCTCAAGGTGAAGGGGGGTCCCTTTTATAGTCTTCAAGGGCGGTTGCAGGCGTCAAGTTTAAGCTAACCCTCTGCTTAACTGCCACGTGAAGGGGGGCATGTGGCGGCCTCTGGGGGAGGCCTGCCGGCCTAGGCCAGGCCGATCGGCCTGGCCTGGCTGCCCCGTGGCACCGCCTTCTTCAGGGATGCTCTGGATTGCTCCCTGAGGTCGGTAACGGTTGCTTTTGATCAAAGCTGTCCGAGAATCCAAGGTTGGTGGGCCCTTCAATCCATGCAAGTGTAGCTTAGGCCTTTCGGGTCCTTGGGTCAAACCGACTGTTGATCTCACGTCTCAGGATCTTTGGTGTTATATTTGGGATCTCCTGGATCAATGACGTTGCAAAGGGCCACAGAAGGGGGCCGGTCGGCCTATGCTAGGCCGGCCGGCCTGGATTTGTGTCCAAAGTTCTTCATCTTTTGCTTGCTTGCTTCTGCACTCACAAATTATACAAAACTTGTGAAACTCATTAGAAATAACCAATTTCACTTTGTTATGAGCAAGATGAGCCTGAAATGTGATGGAATGTTGGTGGTGAAATCGTATCGTAACGACCACCAGCACGCCCCGCTACCTGAACTTTGCTAGTCCCTTAGCAAAGAATGAATTAAATTATCGGGACTTCAGCAAGATTAGTGTCATGAACTCAAGGTATAGATAAGTCATATCTCTGAGTTTTCTTTCATACCTTGGATTCCGGTGGCTAACACCCTCATCTTTATCAATTGAGTCTTAGAACAACTCATTGATCGGTCGAACACTTCTCCCTCATGGTATTTGGAGTTTTTGATAATTTTATAAAGAAAGCGAGGCATACCCTTGTTATTTCTCAACATCTCTCGATCACTCATAGTGTTTGGATCCTCACCTTGGCTTAGAATCAAGCCTCTCCTATTCCTACATTTTGAGGTGGAGTTTTTGGGATCGGAGTTGCTCACTCTTCTTCATTTATTTTGCATGATCGAAAAGCTTGTCTAATCATTCATACCACTCATAAATCTTGGCCAAGTGCATGTGTACTTGATGTTGGAGTCCTTGTTCAAGCATCTTTCATCTTTCCCCTTTTTCTTTCTTCTTTTTTTTTCTCTGAAGATAAGGAGTGTATCATTCCTTCTTCATTTTTTTCAGGGGGATGAAGAGCTTTGACAATTTGGACTTTATTGATGCACGTGTGCGTGTATGGCCATGATGAACAAGATAGCATGAACATGAAGGCAAACAATTCGAGCAAGCTCAAAATTTAGAAGATGGCTATGTGAAAACTTCAACTTGAATTTGATATATGGCTTTGGATAGGACATTTCAAGTTGATGATAACAAGGGTTGTCTTAAGTTTTATTTTCAAAAACAATCTCCAAAACCTTGAATTGGACGGTTCGACTTCTCAAATCATCATATCGTAAGGATCAATTAACAAGAATCAGGTATTCCTATAAAAGTTCCAAGGTAAATGAAATCATTGCTCAAGAAATATCACAGGTGTATCCGAGATATCATTCGTAGGGGTTCACTTTCATGAATTTTGATCAATTTTTAAATTTATTTAGCTAGGAATTTTTCTTGAATCAAAATCATGCAAGGATCAAGTGTAGGGGTTTCAAACTAGTGTCCTGGAGTCGAGCCAGCGAAGTTGGCCACAGGCCGAGGCCGATCGGCCCAGCATAGGCCGGCCGGCCTGGCCTTGTTGCCAGACATCCCGGTTCAGGTTCCTCGTGTATGTGATTTGCAGGATTACGCAGCGGGCACGAGATCTCCTTGAGAGGCAGCAGCATGGGGCCGGCCGGCCTGGCTTAGGCCGGCTGGCCTGGCATTGTGCCAGGTCGTGCCCCGCCTTGTCCAGTGACCAGTAAGCCTTCTGTACATCTGAGTTTCTGCGTGCTTCACTGAAAGTTTAGTCCGAGGGGTTGGTTGGCACACAAGTGTGCACCAACCATTCATTTTTTATATATAAGAGTCACTTCTTTCAAATAACTAAATTTATTCAATTCCAAACAGGGGAAACAAAGATGGGGGTGCTGAATACAAAGGAAATTTGAAGGAAATAAAGCAAGGAAAAAAAATCAAGCACCCTAGAACTAAACTAATCCTAGCCTAAACTACTCCTCCTTTGGACGATAGAGGTGTGCGTTGCCGGTGGCCTTCGCAAGGCGCTTGACCTTAGAGGTCATTGCCTTCCGGAGGACCTCAATCTTGTCTTCGGCCTCCATTTGCCCGATCACCGCCTCCGCCACGCGCTAGTCCATATTGTTAACCTTGAGCTGCAGCGCGGCGAGCTTCCTCCTCAGCTCCTCCACGTCCTCCTCCTCCTCCTCATTGGACCACTCCATCTGCCCTGGAGGTCCTTGGATCGGAGGGGGCACCATGAAGCGCTTCCTCCCCTCATCAGGTAGCATGAAATAATGTCATTCCCTGGTAAAGCAAAACATTCATTGCATAAGAGTTGGTAACGGCTAACCAGATTTGAAAAGTGAAGAGCGGAAACGGGACCAGATCAAGACGACTTGCAGAGCCGGTGAAGGGAGGGAAGCCTTCCGATGGAGCTGCAAGATTTCACAAGCAAGTCTGAGTACCACCGCACTCAGCAAGTACTTAACAATCGAAAGGTAAAAACATGCATTATTAGTTGACAAGTGATTAAGTGAATCGGTGTTGGGTCCTGGAGGGGCAAGAACCTCCCTACCAGTCCCCGGTGACTCTGGCCCGGATCCTTCTGTCAATCCTGCAATCACCATCATCTCATTATCATCACTCCTATGGGTTATTCTTGGCTAATCTGTGGGAGCTTTAACCAGACGGGCTTATAACCGAGAGCCACGTCTATCGATAGATTGGGTAACTCTGCAGAGGTTTGTACCCTTGAAACTATACGGTCAGGCGACCCTCCCATGGCCAACGGCAGGGCCACCCTACGGGACTCGTATCCACTGGCGTCCATCTCTAGACAGCTTCCATCTGGGTCTACCCACGGATGCTACTGGGTCTAAACAGGGATCGCATAAACGTCCACACAAGGACACTAACCCGGGTATGGATGCATCATATAAATTGGGCATGCATCGCCCATGGGCCCTACCAGCCCTGTCACAAGCGACCCGTGCCGACCAGTCCTGGCCCTCTGTCTGGGGCTGTCTCCAGCATTTCCTGTTGCCCACCGTGGCCCCTGTGGTAGCTTTGCCAGAGGTAGCTGGTGGAGTGTGAGTCGAGGCCTCACATTACAGGGCATTCCCGAAGGCTATGTCCTTTTTGGCCCGTATAGCCGTACATGGCGTTGGAAAGACTTTCCCAAGAACCGGTCCTTAAGTGACCAAGGTAGGCCTCTGGATAGGAGCTCCTCCGAGACTATCCATCCTACCTTGCATCTTCTTTCCCCTGGGTGCCTCTCGCAACCAGGGTTTCTGGCACTGGGTAGTGTCTGAGTAGTTGGGGTATTTGAGTGGCTAATTCTCCATGCAACTACAGACATTAAGCAAGGAGTAGAGCATGTTAATGCAGTTGATTAACATGAGCAAGGAAATTGCTAATACTTGCCTGATACTATGGTAGTCTCCGCCGGGCTATAATCCTGAGGTTTCCTGGCGGAGTATCTACACAATTACAAATACATGACTAAATCAATCATCACAGCGAATGAATTACTTGTGAGGGGAGGGGTTGGGGAGAATGGCTATAGGGGTGATTTCTAGGTTAGTCGAGGGTTTAGAGCTGGTGTTTTGAAAGGGTTTGGGTTTCCCGGGGGTTTAGGCGGGGTTAGGGAAACGTCGGTGAAAGGCAATAAATCATTTCTAGGCTTAGGAAAGGTTTCTAGGAAATCTAACTTTATCAAAACCTTAAAATATAATCTAATATTTAGGAATTTATTGGCTATTTATGGGGTTTTATTTTGGATTTGGCATAAGCCGAGGTACGCTAACGGAGGCTTTCTATAGGCTGAAAAAGAATCCCTTTAAATCTAGGTCCTAGAAATGTGTATAAATAATTTGGATGGTACTAATCAGCTTATTATTTTTCCTAGTATTTTTGGGTATTTTTTGGGAATTTTTGGGAATTTCTAAGGTGAAGAAATAACTTCTTGGGTGCATTAAGCGGGGTGTACCTAACATTTTTCCTATGGTTGTGCGGCTAACGAGTGGGGCCGGCTGACGCCAGCACTGGCGCCAGCCCGCACTTTACTGTGCCGTGGACCGGCAGCGTGGGCGTGTGGACCGCTCGGCCCATGAGCCTGCGGTCCACTAGACCGAGCGCACGCGAGGCGGGGAGGTGGAGGTGGCAGCTGGCGCGGGGTGCAGGGGAGGCTGCCAGGTGGGGCCAGTGCTCGCGTGGCTGCCTCGCAGGCGCCACGCAGGCGCCGGGCTTCACGGCGGCGCGGAGGGGCTGCAGGGGAGGTTCGCCGGAGAGCTCGCCGCCGCCGGCGACTGGGCAGCTCCCGCGGCGGTGAGGGCACCTACGGCCTCAGGGGGACACGACGGACACGTCGAGGATGATCTCGTCGAGGGTTAGGGGTGGGTGCGATGGCGCGGGCTCGCCGGAGTTCGAGCGGCGGCCGGTGGGAAGGGGAAAACACGGCAAGGGGTTTCTGGGGCTTTGGCTAAGGGTCATGTGCACCCAGTGGGTCGCGCGGAGTAGATTGAGGTACAAAGATACGGAGGAGGGGTACCAGGGCCGACCGGCGGCTCACCGGGGTATGGCGGCGCGCACGGCCACCGGCCGTGGCTCGGCTAAGCTGTTGAAGAGGGGAGAAAGAGGGCAGGGAGGCAGGGTGATGGTCGGCAAAGTGCTTACCGTGGGTGGCAGGCGCAGGGAGGAACCGGAGCGGCGGTGGCTACGGCCGACGGCTTCGCGGCGTTGCGGCGGAGCTCGGGCGGCGCTCGTCCAAGGAACGAGCGTCCTCCGAGGCACGTTGCTTCACGCCTTGGGCATCAAGAGGTGCTCCGAGCGGTGCTACGGCGGCTAGAGGGGAGTCCAGGGGCTTGGCGACAGCGGGACTGCGGGAGCAGTGCGGCGGTGCTCCCGCGTTCGCAGTGGTGGCAGTGGTGGCTTTGTGGTGTGGTGTGGTGGGGTTGAGCTCCATCCGGGGCGCGCGCAGGGCTATTTATAGCCCGGCTGTGCTCCCCGGGGGCTCACCAGGGCAGCGGGGCGGCGACACGCGGCATGGCGAGCTCGCCGACGCGTGACGCGTGCTGCCGCTGGTTTTCGTGCGGACGGCTGGGGAAAGGATGTCAGCGCCGCACTCCGCGCGCGGTGGCTTCACGTGGTGCTGGCACGCGTCCCGCGCGTCTCTGTCGGGCTTATCCCTGCCGGAGGAGGGAGATCGTGCGGCGACGGCGAGGGCACATGCGCTGCGAGATGTGGGAGGAGGGGGCTGCCTGTGCCGGAGCGGGCCCTCTGACGCAAGCAAGGAGTGGAGCTGGTGGCATGGCGCTGGTCTGCTGGCTGCCACGAGGCGAGAGAGGTCAGGGTGACGGCATGGGCATGCGGCGGCGTCGGCGCCGGAGAAATGAGGGAGGGGGGAGGAATCCGGGGGAAGAGAGAGGAGGAAGAAGGAGGGGGGTGGAATAGGCTGGGCCAGAAGTTGAGGGGCGCAAGATGGACTTCGCGGGGAGGGAGCTGAGAGAGAGGCGCTGGGCTGGGCTGGCCGGCCCACTAGCATAGGATTTCTTTTCTTATTTTTCTAAGGGGTTTTGAAAGGGTTTTTGAATTCGAATTTTGAACTAACTCTTTTATAATTTAAACCTAGGGTTTCCGATACTAGTTTTAGTCCTTATAGAGCACTCAAGTTATAGAACTTTATTTTATTTTCCTATTATTTTATATTCTATTATTCCTAGAAATTCCTATTCTACCCTATAGTAGTCTAATAAACTTAATATTTAATCTAATAATTAATTAAATAATCCTTATTAATTTTGAGGGTGTCACAGATCTACCCCACTTAAAGAAATCTCGTCCTCGAGATTGGAGGATGGTTATTGGTTAAAGTTAAGGTTTTTGGGCGAGTTATTTTGAGAAATCACTCCTCATTTTGTTTTGGTATGGTGATTCTTTTGGTAATTTTGAGAAGTGTTTCTGTAGGTAGCCTGTGGTTATTTTTCTTGGATCAAATAGGTTAGGGTTTGGGGTAGGTTTAGGAAGATATTCTGGTAGGAGTGGCTAGGGGTTTCCTTTTTGATCGGTCTTAGGGTTAAGCCTACCCCACTTAAAGTGGCTGGCATGGCTTTGGGGGGTAGTATAGAGTTTCTCTTTCCCTCCTTTTTTTTTATATATTTGGGGTAAAGGCATATTTCGGGATGGAAGTATGGGTTTAAGGGTTCTAATATATCTCAAGGGTCAACTTACTTGCATGGGGTTAGTCCTTAGTTCAAGCATCAAGCAACTTTTATGAAAGGAAATTTTTACACTTTAAACAATTTCCTTCCACACAGGTCGCTAGTCGATAGTACACAAAACCGGGGTATAATCTTCCCTATACATTATTCTAGCGGCCTTAAGTCCATACTTCCTATTTACATTTTTACATATGCTAGTATGTTATATATTTTTATCTAGACGGAGTAAAAGATATCCTCATCTGGCAGCGGGTCCTCTTCTTCGGGAGTCTCGGCCCTTTCTCCTAAATATTCCTCTTCAGCTGGGTCGCGGTAGATTTCTTGGATGATCCGATCCTTTTCGGTCGAAGTCTTAGATCCTGGAATCATTCAGACGCCGATGGTAGCCGCCATTTGTGCTTCCGTTGTTAGAGGAGGTGCGGGGTGTATCTCATCATCACATGCTCCCAGGTCTAAGGTGGTGAAAGGAATTTCGTAAGTAGTTGGCTTAATCTCTTTCCTGAGCTTCATAGGCACTTGGTAGAGCATTTTTTCTATCTCTTGGAGTCTCCCGGTATCCGACTTTTGCGATCCCATCTCATTCTTTTTACCTTATCTTGGAGATATATCACCTTTTGGGTTAAGGTGGTGAGATGGATTTGGTTATCTGCCAGATGGCTACGTTAGCGACCTAAGCGATATCTTAGTTCCTTATTTCGCTTAGCTTGGTTCCCGGTGTCAGTTTTGGTTAAGGATTCCACCTTGCTTTGCAGGGCACCAATTTGTTCATGGAAAGAGTTTTGTTGCTGCTTGTATTCCGCTTGCAAAGTCTGTAGTCTTTCCCTTAGGTTGTTTCATTCCTGCTGGTAGTGACGACATCATTCTCCCTGATGTTCCAGCATTCTCTCGTAAGTTTCGGCTTGTCCCTTCAATACCATTTGTCTGAATTCTCCTTTTCCATATCCTCTCTTAATTCCTTCAAAACCCGGGCACTCGTCTCAAGTTGCAGGTTATAACCTCTCCGTTGTCCCTCCAGGGCTAGGATATGCTTGTGCTGGGCTATGACGTATTGTCCCGTGATTCTACAGCATGAATCATCTTCATTGCCGGGCGCTTCCTCCATTTCCTCAGCTATCCGTGTTATATTTTCAGGTCCTTGTCCATGTAGCATTCTTGGCAGTAGTCGGTATGGGGAATCTGCAAAACGATCAGGATTTTCTGTGTGCAGTTGACATAGCATCTTCTGAGCGGCTGATTGTACAGCTAAGTCAAGTGAGTTCTCCACTACCATTACATTGGTGGGGTGACGATATGGATTTTCAGGTGCAGCCGGTACGGTAAGGGTAATCATGGCAATTCCTTGTTCATGGTTTAGTACGTACATGCTTCCGTAGAACTGGGTATGCTGCGAATCAAATCAGAGATCCTGAAGACATTGGCGTTGCAGAGCCGGGAATCCCTGGTGGTGGTCACCACAGAATCGAACCTCATTCCAACGGTCCATCTTTCCTGCATAGACATTCCTTTATTCAAACAGGCTGTATGATTGAAACATCCCTTACTACACAAGCTATTTTACAACTCTTATTCCCTGTACATGAGTACATTTTCCAACTCATTTCCTTTTATTCTACGCTCTTAAACTACAGTAGAGATCCACTTGCGTATTCTGAGTATTGTCCCTGAAGCTACGGGGAAGGCGATCCCAGGCGAGAAGGGCCCGCATCTTCTTCTGTCAGTCCATGTCAGTGAAGAGCCTCTAACATCTTATCTCGTGGTCCGACTACTATATAAGTATTTCCCAGGTTCGGGCGAGGTTTAGAGGTAACCGCTTGGTTGCGTGTTTCGGGTTCGGGGGATCGGTTGTCAGAGTTTTCTCCCGCAGATTCAAAATGTAGTGGGGAATGAGCGGAGGGGATGGTTGAGGTAGAGTCTAATCCCGATACTTCCTCTTCCGTGGGTTCCTCTTCTGAGGATTCTTCTTCACTAAGTACTACTACTTCTTCCTCTTCAATCAGGTTCTGCTGGTTCTGAGCATCATGCTGAGCCTGGTTTAGTGCTTCCGTGAGTGCTTCAATCTCCTCCTGCCACTGAGCTAAGGTCTGGGTGAGATTGTCGATAGTGAGTTGATGCTCATCTATAGTGGAATTCATATTTCTCATTGCGGTTTCGGTTTGATATTCTGATAGGGCGGCTTGGTCTTTGGTTTTCATAAGTCGGAATCGGGCACTTCTTTCCCGATGATGTGCCTCTTCTGCTTCTTGGCGATAGGTTTGGGCATCCATTTCTTTTTGAGTGTGGAGATTATACAGGGAGATCGCATATTGGGTTGTGGTGGCTAAGACATGATGGAGCTCTGTGGGTTGGATAAATTGTAGGTGTTCGGTTCGTTGTAGCCAGCGGTGGTCTGTTAGGTCTAGCACAGGAAGGTATTTAGCTGGAGTATTTTCGGTTTCGGTTATATGCCTGGTGAGGATATTGGTGAGGGTTCGAAAGGCTATAATTTGAAGAGTATCTGAGAATTCGGTTCCCTCAGCTTGTTCTACCCAAGGTACCCATTCTGGATGTGCTTGTATCCCGAGCATTCAGAGGTACATTTCACAACTTCTCACTCCATTTCTCTTAGTTTCTTTCCCCGAGTATTCTGGGTATTGTCCATATCCCAATCTCTGTAGAGTATCCCACAAGATTCGGGGGAATCCATGCTTCGTAATATAATGCCCGTGCGTCCAACCTTCTTCGTCAACCCAGTTGTCCCAGCTGTCCCAACGTTGATCCTCTGTCATGTACCTGTGGTGTAGAAAGGAAGGTTAGAGAGTTCCCTTCCTTTGTAGAGTAAGATAAAAGAAAATCATATTCGGATGAGAAAAAGATTATTTCTACTTGTTTGTGTGTTCTAGCCCTCAGGGTGTTTAAAGTAGGAGTTAAAGATGTATTTTACAGCTCAACGGCTCTGATACCAACCCTGTGGGCCCCACCACCCGGCGGGCCCACCTAGCATGAAATAATGTCATTCCCTGGTAAAGGAAAACATTCATTGCATAAGAGTTGGTAACGGCTAACCAGATTTGAAAAGTGAAGAGCGGAAACGGGACCTGATCAAGACGACTTGCAGGGCCGGTGAAGGGAGGGAAGCCTTCCGATGGAGCTGCAAGATTTCACAAGCAAGTCTGAGTACCACCGCACTCAGCAAGTACTTAACAATTGAAAGGTAAAAACATGCATTATTAGTTGACAAGTGATTAAGTGAATCGGTGTTGGATCCTGGAGGGGCAAGAACCTCCCTACCAGTCCCCGGTGACTCTGGCCCGGATCCTTCTGTCAATCCTGCAATCACCATCATCTCATTATCATCACTCCTATGGGTTATTCTTGGCTAATCTGTGAGAGCTTTAACCAGACGGGCTCATAACCGAGAACCACGGCTATCTATAGATTTGGTAACTCTGCAGAGGTTTGTACTCTTGAAACTATACGGTCAGGTGACCCTCCCGTGGCCAACGGCAGGGCCACCCTACGGGACTCGTATCCACTGGCGTCCATCTCTGGACAGCTTCCATCTGGGTCTACCCACGGATGCTACTGGGGTCTAAACATGGATCGCATAAACGTCCACACAAGGACACTAACCCGGGTATGGATGCATCATATAAATTGGGCATGCATCACCCATGGGCCCTACCAGCCCTGTCACATGCGACCCGTGCTGACCAGTCCTGGCCCTCTGTCTGGGGCTGCCTCCAGCATTTCCGTTGCACACCGTGGCCCCTGGGGTAGCTTTGCCGGAGGTAGCTGGTGGAGTGTGAGTCGAGGCCTCACATTACAGGGCATTCCCGAAGGCTATGTCCTTTTTGGCCCCGTATAGCCGTACATGGCGTTGGAAAGACTTTCCCAAGAACCGGTCCTTAAGAGACCAAGGTAGGCCTCTGGATACGAGGTCCTCCGAGACTATCCACCCTACCTTGCATCTTCTTTCCCTTGGGTGCCTCTCGCAACCAGGGTTTCTGGCACTGGGTAGTGTTTGAGTAGTTGGGGGTATTTGAGTGGCTAATTCTCAATGCAACTATAGGCATTAAGCAATGAGTAGAGCATGTTAATGCAGTTGATTAACATGAGAAAGGAAATTGCTAATACTTGCCTGATACGATGGTAGTCTCCGTCGGGCTATAATCCTGAGGTTTCCTGGCGGAGTATCTACACAATTACAAATACATGACTATACATGACTAAATCAATCATCACAGCGAATGAATTACTTGTGAGGGGAGGGGTTGGGGAGAATGGCTATAGGGTGATTTCTAGGTTAATCGAGGGTTTAGAGATAGTGTTTTGAAAGGGTTTGGGTTTCCCGGGGGTTTAGGCGGGGTTTGGGAAACGTCGGTGAAAGGCAATAAATCATTTCTAGGCTTAGGAAAGGTTTCTAGGAAATCTAACTTTATGAAAAACCTTAGAATATAATCTAATATTTTTAGGAATTTATTGGCTATTTATGGGGTTTTATTTTGGATTTGGCATATGCCGGGGTACGCTAACGGAGGCTCTCTATAGGCAGTAAAAGAATCCCTTTAAATCCAGGTCCAAGAAATGTGTATAAATAATTTGGATGGTTCTAATCAGCTTATTATTTTTCCTAGTATTTTTGGGTATTTTCTGGGAATTTTTGGGAATTTCTATGGTGAAGAAATAACTTCTTGGGTGCATTAAGCGGGGTGTACCTAGCATTTTTCCTATGGTTGTGCGGCTGACGAGTGGGGCCGGCTGACGCCAGCACTGGCGCCAGCCCGCACTTTACTGTGCCGTGGACCGGCAGCGTGGGCGCGTGGGCGCGTGGACCGCTCGGCCCATGAGCCTGTGGTCCACTGGGCCGAGCACACGCGAGGCAGGGAGGTGGAGGTGGCGGCTGACACGGGGTGCAGGGAAGGCTGCCAGGTGGGGCCAGTGCTCGCGTAGCTGCCTCGCAGGCGCTGGGCTTCGCGGCGGCGCGGAGGGCCTGCAGGGGAGGTTCGTCGGAGAGCTCGCCGCCGGCGGCGACAGGGCAGCTCCCGTGGCGGTGAAGGCACCTACGGTCTCAGGAGGACACGGCGGACACGTCGAGGATGATCTCGTTGAGGGTTGGGGGTGGGTGCGGTGACGCGGGCTCGCCAGAGTTCGAGCGGCGGCCGGTGGGAAGGGGAAAACGCGGCAAGGGGTTTCTGGGGCTTTGGCTAAGGGTCATGTGCACCCAGTGGGTCACGCGGAGTAGATTGAGGTACAGAGATACGGAGGAGGGGTACCAGGGCCGACCGGCGGCTCGCCGGGGTACGGCGGCACGCACGGCCACCGGCCGTGGCTCGGCTAAGCGTTAGAAAGGGGAGAAAGAGGGCAAGGAGGCATGGTGATGGTCGGCGAAGTGCTTACCGTGGGTGGCAGGCGCAGGGAGGAACCGGAGCGGCGGTGGCTAGCTACGGCCGACGGCTTCGCGGCGTTGAGGCGGAGCTCGGGCGGCACTCGTCCAAGGCACGAGCGTCCTCCGGGGCACGTTGCTTCACGCCTTGGGCATCAAGAGGTGCTCCGAGTGGTGCTGCGGCGGCTAGAGGGGAGTCCAGGGGCTTGGCGACGGCGGGACTGCCGGAGCAGTGCGGCGGTGCTCCCGCGTTCGCGGTGGTGGCAGTGGTGGCTTTGTGGTGTGGTGTGGCGGGGTTGAGCTCCATCTGGGGCGCGCGCAGTGCTACTTATAGCCCGGTGGGAGCACCGGGGGCTCACCAAGGCAGCGGGGCGGCGACACGCGGCATGGCGAGCTCGTCGGCGCACGACGCGTGCTGCCGCTGGTTTTCGTGCGGACGGCCGGAGAAAGGATGTCGGCGCCGCACTCCGCGCGCGGTGGCTTCACGTGGTGCTGGCACGCGTCCCGCGCATCTCTGTCGGGCTTATCCCGGCCAGAGGATGGAGATCGTGCGGCGACGGCGAGGGCACGGGCGCTGCGAGATGGGGAAGAAGGGGGCTCTCGTGCCGAAGCGGGCCCTCTGACGCAAGCAAGGAGGGGAGCTGGTGGCATGGCGCCGGTCTGCGGCTGCCACGAGGCGAGAGAGAGGTCAGGGTGACGGCATGAGCGCGCGGCGGCGTCGACGCTGGAGAAATGAGGGAGGGGGAGGAACCGGGGGAAGAGAGAGGAGGAAGAAGGAGGGGGTGGAATAGGCTGGGCCAGAAGTTGAGGGGCGCGGGATGGACTTCGAGGGGAGGGAGCTGAGAGAGAGAGGCGCTGGGCTGGGCTGGTCGGGGGTGAGTCAGGGCCGCGGCTGGCCGGCCCACTAGCATAGGATTTCTTTTCTTATTTTTCTAAGGGGTTTTGAAAGGGTTTTTGAATTCAAATTTTGAACTAACTCTTTTCTAATTTAAACCTAGGGTTTCTGATACTAGTTTTAGTCCTTATAGAGACTCAAGTTATAGAACTTTATTTTATTTTCCTATTATTTATATTCTATTATTCCTAGAAATTCTTATTCTACCCTATAGTAGTCTAATAAACTTAATAATTAATCTAATAATTAATTAAATAATTCTTATTAATTTTGAGGGTGTCACACTTAGGGGCTAGAAAGAGCCCTTCCCGATGCCCGGGCCGCTCCGGCGTGGAGGGCTAGGACTTCGCAGCGTGTACTGCAGCGAGAACTCTAGCGAGGTGGAGAGGAAGAGCGGCATGATCTCCTTCTTGGACAGGGAGGCGACGAGGCGCTTCCCGATGGCCTTCTTTGGGGACAAGAGTCCCGTAGTTGGCCTTCGGGGCATCTTCGGCAGTGAACTCCCTTGGCCCTCCTCCTTGGGATGCAGGAGGGGGGCTCTGCCTGAAGGCGAGCCAGAACGGCGACGAGGGGAGGCCTGCCGGCCTGCCATAGGCCGATCAGCCTGGGCAGAGGCCCCTGGCCCTCCGGCTTCGCCACCACGGCCTCGACGAACGCCGCCCTCTCGATTATCCTGATGCTGCTGGCATTGGAGGTGCTGGGCATCCCTTTAAAGGATTGGGATGGAGAATGGCTGCTTCGGGAGACCGAGTTGGAGTCTTGGTGGCTGGACTGGGAGGCCATGGCACGAATTCTCAAAGGGGGGAGAGTTTCTGGAGAAGAGAGGCTCGAGAGTTCTGATGGGGAAGAAGAGAGGGGAGCCTTTCGATTAAAACGACGCTCCTCTTTCAAAACCCCACAGATTCTCGGAAGGGATAACGGGGAGACTCTTTCAAACGAAGAGCGTCCCGGGATGAGCCTGGGCTGGGCCGATCGGCCTGGAGTAGGCCGGCCGGCCTGGCCCTGTCTCGGGAGCCCCTGAAATTTTTCAGATGTGCTCCACTCGCTCTTCTTCCAGAAGTTTCTTAGGATTTGGCTAGAAAAAGTTTAAAGGAAAGAAAAAGAAAATAGGAAAGGGAAATCTATCCTAGATAAGGGTCATTTTTAGGTCCCTCCCGGATCTGGACTAGGTATCTCGGTTAGCTCGTAGACGTCCATCTCTTTGAGCCCTGGCATTTCGGATTCGAGAAATATTTTCAATCTTTGGCCATTAGCCTTGAAAGTATTTCTGTCATTATCCTGGAGGGTTATCGCGCCATGATCGGCAGTGTCTAATACTTTAAAAGGACCTTCCCACTAACTTCTAAGCTTACCATGACCAAACAAACGAATACGGGAGTTGAAGAGCAATACCTGATCTCCCGCTTTGAAATGCTTGATCTTGATGCGCTTGTCGTGCCATCTCTTTGTTCTTTCTTTATAAAGCTTGGCTTTGTGGTAGGCCTTCTCCCTCCATTCATCCAGTTCAGCCAATTGCATTCTTCTTTTGAGTCCGGCTGTCTGGAGATCCATATTCCACCTCTTGATCGCCCAATGGGATTTAAATTCGAGCTCAACTGGTAGGTGGCACATCTTGCAGTGTACTAGTTGGTAGGGAGTCATCCCTATCGGTGTCTTGAATGCTGTTCTATATGCCCAAAGTGCTTCGGTAGCTTTTGCTTCCACCCTGTTCCCATTGCATTGACCGTCTTTTGTAGAATGTTCTTGATTTGTTTGTTTGATGTTTCTGCTTGCCCGCTGGTCTGGGGGTGATAAGGTGTAGCCACTCGGTGGTTCACTCCTAAGTCACTTAGGCACTTCCGGAACGTCTTGTCGATGAAGTGTGATCCTCCATCACTGATCACGACTCGGGGTACTCCGAAACAGGGAAAGATGACTTCTTCGAACATCTTTCTTGAATTCTTCGAGTCGGCTGCCGTGCACGGAAAGTGCCTCCACCCATTTGGAAACATAGTCGACTGCCACTAGGATATACTCACACTGCTCGGATGCAGGGAAAGGACCCATAAAGTCGATTCCCCATATGTCAAAAATCTCCAATTGGAGGTTATTCTGCAGTGGCATAGCATCACGGGCGTTGATGTTCCCGTGTTTCTGACACCTGGCACATCTCCGTACAAATTCCTTAGCGTCTCCATACATAGTCGGCCAGAAGAATCCACTTTGCCAGACCTTTGCATGGGTTCAGAATGTTCTGTAATGCCCTCCGTATGGAGATGAGTGGCATGGGGTCAAGGACCTTGTGTGTTTCCTCGTGAGGGATGCATCTTCCGAGTAATCCATCAGCACATACTTTGAATAGATAAGGGTCATCCCATAGGTGAAATTTGCTGAGGTAGATTAACTTCTTCTTGTCTTCTCCTGGAGGCACATACCCAGTCACCATGAAATTTACCAGATTTGCATACCATGGACTGGATGTGGTGACCTTGAGGAGAGTATCATCTCTGAGGTAATCATTGATCGGAAGGTCCGACCCTTGAACTTGCATTCTTGAGAGATGATCCGCCACACAATTATCTGTCCCCTTCTTGTCACGTATTTCTAAATCGAATTCTTGAAGGAGCAGAATCCAACGGATGAGTCGTGGCTTAGCGTCTTTCTTGGTCAAGAGGTACTTCAGTGCAGCATGGTCTGTGTATACTATCACCTTAGCACCAACCAAGTAAGATCTGAACTTATCCATGGCAAACACCACTGCCAGGAGTTCCTTCTCCGTTGTTGCGTAGTTTAACTGAGCTCCGGTCAATGTCTTGCTGGCATAGGATATGGCGTAATGTTGTTTATCCTTGCATTGACCAAGCACTTCCCCGACTGCATAGTCACTAGCGTCGCACATTATCTTGAATGGAAGATTCCAGTCGGGTGGTTGTATGATGGGAGCTGAGATAAGTGCCTTCTTGAGGGTGTAGAAGGCGAGAAGGCAATCGTCGTCGAAGTTGAAGGGTGCTTCTTTAGCCAATAGGTTTGTAAGAGGTCTGGCTACCCGAGAGAAATCTTTGATGAATCTTCGGTAGAAGCCAGCATGACCCAGAAAACTTCGCACACCCTTGACATTCATCGGGGGTGGTAGTTGTTCAATAACTTCTATTTTTGCCTTGTCAACTTCTATCCCTTTTTTTGACACCTTGTGCCCCAGCACAATTCCTTCTCTGACCATGAAGTGGCACTTCTCCCAATTTAGGATGAGGTGGTGCTCTTTGCACCTCTTGAGAACCTTTTCCAGATTTCTGAGACATTGGTCGAAGGTTTTGCCATAGACGGTGAAGTCATCCATGAATACTGTGGGGCACGCCCGTGAAACGGACTCCCCAAGTACCTGCATTAGTCCTGGAAGCCCTAATGCAAGTAGTTCTTCACAAGCGGTATCGAAAACCATCATCGAATAACCTTTTATTAATAATTTACATCCATGTACAACTTAGAGTCCGTACAAGGGTTACAAGCGGGCCTCAAGGCCTTCGCTTATTCAGAAAATATAAAACTACCAGTACTATGTAGAGCCTTAGCATTGCGGTGGAGCACGTCACCATTCTGGTCCTTCATCGTCTGCTTTGTCTTCGGTGAAGTCCTCTCGTATGAAGTGGAAGCAAGGGTGAGCACTCCTGACAGGGGTACTCAGCAAGTCCCAAAGTAATTTAATAGATTAATTAAGTTTGGTCTTGGAGGGGCATAACCTCCCTACCAGTCCCGTTTAGTAACAAAGGTATATCAACCTGTGGTAAGGGGAATCCGCGGGTCATGTTTATTTTAGTGATCTAATCAACGGGGACTTTTACCAATTGGACTCTTGCCGGAGTCACGGCTATCCAGATAGGTTTGACGCTCTGCAGAGGTCGTACTTCTCTGTCCCGCATTTGGTCAGCCCGTACCGTGTACTTTGGCGGAACTGGCCTACGAGATCCATTCCCATCAGCGTCTATCACTAGACAGCCACTCCCTAGCTCTGTCCACGGAAATTGTTGGGGCCTAAGTAGGAGTCGCGCACGTCCACACAGGGACCTTCTCGGGGAAAGATTCTTGATGCATCAAGAAAATATATATATCATGGCACTCCGCCACCAGGTCCTACCGACCCTGTCACCTGCGACTCGTACCGGCCAGACCCAGCCCTCTGTGAGGACCCGGTGTGTCCGAGGACCGGTGGATGGTCGCTTCCTGGTGTGATGAGTGATTGACAACGTGGTGTGGATTGACGTTTCCCTTGGCTCAAGTATTGCAGGTGTAGAATGCGGCTTGGTTGCATTGGTGCAGGTGAAGAACAGGCGCGAAAGGTCTTAGCCATGGCGGCCTCCGAGGAGCGGAGAGACAAGTAGGCTTGGTTCGAGGGACCCGGTGGCCGGTGGATCGTGCGGTTCACATGCTGGCAAGAACGAGCAAGGGGACGTGGTTCCGGTGCAAGGTAGCGGCTCACAACCGAAGCTCGTACGCGGACGAGAAGCCGGCGCAAGGTGGCGGCTAACAACCGAAGCTTGCGCGCGGGGTTTGGTGATTTGGCCACAAAATCATCGGTGGACGGTTTCCCTTGGTTTGGGCCTCAAAACCAACGACCGAGGACTCGACGAGGCAAGATTGGGCAGCTGGGCTGAGGTGACCAGCCAGGGGCGGTTTAACCGCCTCCCCCTGGGCCGGCCCAAAAACGGCGTCGAGGAGCTTCGATCCGGAGGACACGCGGCGTGACTGCAAGGCTTGCGTCGGAGGGAAGCTAGCTTGCAGTGGAAGGTGCCCGAGCCGGAAAATATCTGAGAATCAAATGTCAAATTTGCCCCTTAGGGGTATGTATCACTTAGGGGTAGTTTAGTCTTTAGAGCACCACCACTTGGACTACTAATAGCCCCTCCCAGGGCTGGTGGCTGTTATCTCTTTGGTTATCTCTCTAGTTATCTCTTTAGTTTTTCCTTTGAACTAGTTTTCCCTTCATCCCCTCCACCTAGAACTACTTCGAATCTTTCTTAGTTTTGTATAGGTGAATTCATGGTTATGTGATGGAGTTTGTGCTGCTCATCTTTGTGCCATGATTTAATTTCACGAGCTCCTTCTTCCTTTTCTATTTTCATGGGTATTTTCGGAGCTTTTTTGGGAGATTTTCGTTCTTCTCTTTCTAGGGCGTTTTCTCTCGGATTCGAGTTCCGCTGTGTGTTTCTTGTTCCTAGGGTCAGTAGCTTGACAGTGGCTACGTGAGCTTGGCAAGATTGCTCTCGGAGGTTTCGGAGTTGATTTGGGAGAATAGCCGGATTGGTTGAAAAGAATTTTTATCGGCTCCCATGCACTCCCCCCCTCTCTGGTCGCCGTTTCGGTCCTTCAATTGGTATCAGAGCCGGTTACGGGTCTTTGCGACTCTAACCAGTCTAAGATCCAAAGATGGCGTACCAAGATCGGGGTTCCGGGCTTCCGCACTTCGATGGGAAGAACTACCCGAACTGGGTTGCGCGTATGGGCGCTTTCTTGCGAGGCAAAGGAAAGTTGCTGTGGGATGTGACGAAAGATGAAAACTATGTCAATCCCACCAACTTAGATGCCCAGGATGCAAAGGATAAATTTGAGGCGAATGCTAGAGCTGTTGACTACTTGTTCCGTGCTTTGTCCGCCGAGGAGTTTGAGCGTGTTTTGGGCGAGGACCTAGCTAGCCAGATCTGGCAGAAGCTCAAGGTAGCCCACGGTGGTGATAGCCATGTCAAGGCTAGGCTCTTCTCGATGTATAGGAGAGAATATGAGAATTTCGCTCATTTGCCTGGTGAGTCGGTTGATGCTTTGTTTCAGGTTTCACTTCTATTGTAACAACATGAACGCCAACATCCGTACTCCCATACTCGGATCATGACCGAGCTATCAAGCTCCTGCAAGCACTTGATAGATCCGTGTGGGGTGCCAAGGTTGAGGCGATCATGGAGTCGGCAAACTATGAAACTTTGTCTGTCGATGAGTTTTCTCGAAGTTGAAGTCTTCTGAGGTGACAGACAGTTGCTGCAAGGCTAAGAGTCCGCCTGATTCCCATAGTCGTGGCTCTAGTGGTGGCTCTGGATATGGACATGC